>JAVSCE010012832.1:0-259274 GCA_032199065.1 Smutsia gigantea
TCTACATTTTCATTATTGTAATATTGATTCAGCTTTAGGATTCATTTATATGCAAAGCAAATAATTTACCCAAACTTGTAAGGGCTTTGCATTATCAGAACAAAACACCTGCAGGACAAAAGAGAGGTTAATTTCATTGTTGCTCTGAAGCACAAGGAGATCATTATGGAGCCTGCAGTAGCCAAGCTCTGTGAAATAGCTGCATTAGTCATTAACTTTCCAGCACTACATTTCATATCAAACTCAATTAACTACTACATAGCTTTTAATGACAATATTTTTTCAGATGCAGCTCTTGCTTACTAATAAGATTTCACATCACGACTATCTATTCCATTACTTTCTCTATGTTAATATTCAAGTCTTGATTTTCTCCAAAGAAAATGGGGCAATGAAAATTGCATTTGTTAGAAGTTCTCCTTGAATTATGTTTCAACATTTCAAGTGTGTTAATGTAATGCTTTAGATGCTAAAGGGAGCGATTATATAGGAAGCCAAAGTCTCTGTGTCTATCCCCAGGATTGATTTAAGTTTGCTATTTATGCATATTTCCTCACAACATTGTTTCTGTGTTGGAATTTATCAGGATTAGAACCATCTAAATTGGAAGTGTCCCTTAGTATATTTTTATCACAGTGAAAGTCAAAGCCCAGAATAACAAAAAAGCACAAAATTAATGTCATCAGGAAACAATTTACACAGCTAATTAGCATAGCATTCTCATATAAAAAGACAGATGGATTAGGGGATCAGGTCATTCATAGCCTGCAGTAAACTGCTTCAGTCTTTAATCCCCTGCTGTTACCTATCAACGGGTGCTCTTTTTATGGACTTAGATAGATTCTTGGGAAGATTTAGGTTCTCCCATTAGATTGATTCACCTTGTTTCTTTAACTTTTATTGATGATATATTTCATTATTTCCTTTCTAAAATAACAACAGTGAGAAGTCAGATTTAGTTAGATGCTGAAGAATTGAAATAAAAAAAATGTATCCTTTTAATATAATAGCTTGTACAATACACTTTACTATTGTGCTAAGAAACAGGTCCAGTTTGAAGGCTACTGTAGAAGAGTTATTTCCTACTTCAGAAAAATCTGGAATTATATTATAAGTGATATACACAGCATCCAAGACAATAAGCATGTCACAGCAGCAGCCACTAATGATCAACTATGAAAAATGTCAAATTCTTTAAGTAGTCAATCAGAATATATTGATTTCCATGATCATCTTTAAAGTGTTTACAAAAATAACGTCTAAGAAAAGTATCACTGAAGACATTTGATCTAGTATATACAAAACCAAAGCTAACAAATGAAAAAAATTCTCTATTAAAAAAAACTTTTTTTTTAAGTTGCAGAGCATAGGGAGGTAAATTATTTCTTTTGTCTATTACATTAATTCCCTAGGGCTGTCATAACAAAGTCCCAGTGAAAGTGGTTTAAAACAACATTTATTGTCTCACAGTTCTGGAGACTAGAAGTTCAGAATCAAGGTGTGGCAGGCTTGGTTCTTTCTGAGGAGCTCTGGGGAGTTCCGTCTGGAGAGCTCTATTCCAAGTCTCTCCTAGTTTCTGGTGGTTGCAAGCAGTTATTGGTGTTTTTTTGATTTGTAGATGCATCATTCCAATCTTTGCCTCTGTCATTATATGGTGTTCTTCCTTGTGTGTCTGTTGGTAAAATTGCAGTATTTCCAGAATCTCTCACCTGGCTTTAGTGCATCTCTATGTCAATAGGTGTTTCCAAGGGTGGAGAGAAGTAGTCCATCTTCATATCAATAGGTGATTACAAGGGCTAGCAAGGGCATATCTGGACCAGAGAGGTTGGGTGGGGTCTCTTCTTCTGCAGCTGGGTTGAGAGAGATGTGGACAACTGCTTGTACGAAATGAATGGGTTTCTTCCACTTTATTTCTCCCTTTGACTGATTTTGGTTTCAAAAGTGTTTTGCCCTTGGATTTTCCCCCCAGAGTTACAGTGTCTGTGTCTCTGTACAAATTTTTACTTTGTATAAAGACATTATTCATTGAAAGGGGCCAGCCTAATCTATTATGACTTCACTTTAACTTGATTACATCTGCAAAGACCCTATTTCCTATTTCTAAATAAGATCATATTCACAACACTGGGGTTAAAATTTCAATATATCTTTTTGGAGACATAACCCCATAACAATGACAATACAATCAGAATTTTAGTTTCTTTATAACAAGAACTGTGTTATATATAATAAAATTCTAACTACAGCATGACAAATTCATATTTTCCCCCCAAATGCACACCTATATGGTGAAACAAAATATAGTCCCTTGAGAGCTGGATATGTATTGTATGAGAAAAAAGTAGGTAATAAGAATATTTAATACCTCAAGCTAGAATAAAAGGACACATGCATTTCCATTGTAGGAAGTCTTGCCAGTGGGGTTGGCAATTTCACAAGCCCAAACGTCCTCCCTATCTCAGGACTTGGAATTGCACTTGAAGAGAATGTAGATTTATACCTTAGAGCCTCATCTGCACATCAGTTTCCATAGGTGACCAACTATCCTGTGATTGACAGACTCTCTCTTTAGCTATGTTAATGAATTCAGTCCCAATACTGCAAAATCCTTTTGGCTTTAGACCCCTTAGGTTGCTTTAAATAGCTTAAGTCTCAGATGGCCTTCTTCCTTCTAGTTTTGGGGATTATTTTTTTGCACCTCTTCTCCTGGTTATCCCCATGTGCTGGGAACTTGCTTATCTATCAGAATGAAATGTATATATTCATCAAAATTGTCCTATTTGGAGAGC
This sequence comes from Smutsia gigantea, assembly GCA_032199065.1. Classification (NCBI taxonomy): domain Eukaryota; kingdom Metazoa; phylum Chordata; class Mammalia; order Pholidota; family Manidae; genus Smutsia; species Smutsia gigantea. The sequence goes on from JAVSCE010012832.1 coordinate 2,790, forward strand.
CATGGAAAAATATTTTTCCATACTCTGTCCTAAACAATGATACACAATTCTTTAAGATATATATATTTTAATAATCACAGTTATCATTTATTGAGAACCTATTATTTGCCAGGATATATATTACATACTTTGCATTCATTATCTTGCTTAATTCTTAATATCTTGGGGTGATTATTATTATTTCTCTTTCAAAAATGAGGAAACCCAGGCTCATATGTTGCTCTAAATTGCTCATGCTCTCCATAGCAAGTATAATAAAAATGAAAATTCTAAGTTTTTTACAACTTCAGAGATCTTACTTCATATTACTTTCCCTTTAGCAACCTGCATTATTCCCAACTTTTTTTACCTTATAGTCTGGAAATTTCAACTTCCATGCATTTGAGGATAATATTTCCTGCATGTAAAATGTCTCATTTCAACCCTTCTAATTCCTGGTTATTCTCTTAGACAAAGCTAAAATAGCAACTCTTTCAAAAAATTTTTAGAAACAAGTTGAAATTAATAAAGTCTTCTTCCTTCTAGTTTTGGGGATTACATTTTTGTGACTCTTCTCCTTGTTACCCCAATATGTTGGGAACTTATTTTGTACTCACATAGCCCACTGTTCATAATAATTTTAAGCATCCTATCATATTATGCCGTTAACAGTCATTTGTGTATATGTTTATCTCCTTTAAGAGACTGAAGTCCACCAGAGACTTGCTAATTTATTTATTAATTCAACAAATTTTGGAGCAAATATCTGGAACAATCTATATGATGTTAGATACTGGATGTATTATGAACAAAAGAGGTGAAATCTCTTCCTTCATGAAATATACATCTTAGGGAATATGACATTTGTCAGATAAATATACAAATAAAAAATAAAACTATAATATAGAAGCCAGGAGTGAACAATATGTTTAATAAACTTTTTACTTAACATTTAGCTTAAGAATTCAAAATAACATCAGGTAATTGTTATTTTGATTTTTTAATTAATTTACCTTAAATTAGTATTCATTTAAAAATCATTATTTTCTTCATGTATGGTTTTAAATGTAGAATAAATTGCTTCCTTCCAACAGTAGGATATATTTCTAATCTTACGGTTATTGTCCCTTTATCATCACCAGGTTAAAGAAAAGAAGCAGCATTTTATATTCTATTGCCATGGAAGAAGGACTTAAATAAGAAGCACGTAATTAAGAATAGAGCCAGGTCATATACCTTTATGATAATAATGATCTTGCATAATGCTTTTTTGCTGCATATCGAATTTTTTTTCCTTTTTCTTGAGAATACTACAGGTATGTAAAAATTGTCTATGCCTAGTAATAAATATGAAATGTGTAATTTTTTGGTGTCTACACAACAGTAATTAGATGGACAGAGCTTATCTTTTATTTTCCTATATATAAAGTAAATTGGAGATTAAATTTGGCAGATTTTATACCCAGGAAGGAATTTAGAGATCATTCGGTCCAGAGCTTTGGTTTTATAGATTTAAAGGTGAAGCAAATGAGGCTCATAGAAGTAAAATGACTTAAGCAAAGTTGTAGCCCCCATAAGGAACATAGCATTAGCTCGAACCCATTTTTTACTTAAGAAATCCTTAAGTCCACAAATAAGAAAATCAGGAGATGACTGATCTATAAAGTGTAAGAATTAAAGAGAATGATATAGAGACTTACTTGCATTTTTTAAAGAATAAAGAATACATTAAAGCACTGTAATTTATCAGTTTTTACTCATCAGCTTTTTGGGGGACCCCACATTTTCAATATGTTATCTTCCATTGTCACTAGCAGTGATGCATTTGAAAAATATATCTTGGAAGGCTAGAGTACTATTAAGTTTTACATTCAAGTTGTGGTTCTATTTGTCCTCTTCCCAATTCTCTTTATATTCAATTTACTAAAAACAAACTCTGGGTGTTATGTTAACCTAGGAAGATAATGTGTTCTCAAAGAAAAATGCATAATGTCTAACATACATGACATAGATGATATTTAGACTTATACAAAACTATTGTCTTTTTTAAGGTTGGTAAGATCATCCTTTGAGTATAGTCACAGAGCAATGTAAATACTATAGTCTCATGGAACATTTTAAGCTCAGGAAACTCATATGGGTGTCCCAGTGGTGTTTCAGGCTTGGACCATGGTCAGATGGTATGAATACATGTTGAAATATTTAAATGTATATTGTGAAAAGTTGTCTGAGATCCCCCCTTTCACCTTGATGTCCCAGCAATGGTATCAACTGTGTTGTTAGAGAGCCAACTGATAAAAGCTAATAACTGATTCCCCTTGACTTCCTGTGTCTCCTTTACACAGGTTAAAGCCAGAAGAGAGAGAATAAACATGCAGACCTACCACATGCCATTATACTGAACTGGGATCTGATACACACTGATGTTCAGACTAGCATGGGAGGCATGGCATGCCCCTTGTGAAGGCTGTTGGTGAACCTCCTGTGTGTGACTTTGTTCTACGCTGGTTGGAGCTCCTTTCAATCACAGCAGTACAGAAGTAAGTAACTATTTTTGAGGAAAAAGTTCATAGCTCAATTTGAATAAGCAGAGTGCTGTATGCCATATTTTCAACATGTGTTGGTATGGCAGATTGCACTACATCAGGTTATATTTTTTAGCCAGAATTTGAGGCCAAACAGTAAATTTTAAGCCAAGTTGAGTGTAAGAAGTTTTGACCTTTGCTTGTTAGATCTGGGCACTGTTATCTAGTCATTAAATTAGTAACCCCAAATTTTGATCCTGTTTATATTATCCAGGTTACAGTTCAGGCCAAAGAAAGAAATACATAAGTATTGGATATATTGATCATCTCTTAGATCCCTGGTATTACCTCCTCCCTTTCAAATTTGTTTATTTAATAAACTCTGAAAATATATTTATATCTTCAGAAACCTGTATTGTTGTAGAAACATTGTGGAGTGATATGTTTTATCCATGAACAGAGATAAATCTGAATTCTCCTAAAAGGGTATATATGTACATTATCTTGGGTTGAAAGAAAAAATAAAATTCTAAATAATTATAAATCAAATAAATTTATATATGTTTAGAACTCTATGTAGCAGACAGAAAGAGACAGAAGATTTAAAAGATACTTCTTGGTTTCAGAAAATGATTAGCAGAAAGATTAAAGTGAAGCAAAGAGAGTGACTGAGGTTGAAGAACAACATTTCTGTAAGAGAGTGATTAAGTTTGAGACTTGACATGTGTGAATGGGAAGAGGAGTAACTAGCTCAGGGAGGACAAAATGGGTACTTACACAGATTAAGAATCCATTTACTTCAAATCTCTCACTGCATTAGACTTCACAAAATATTATCTAAAGAAGTATATTAGGAAGAAATAAATAGGAGAAACTTGTAGAGAAAAAAAGAGATGAAAGCATTTTGAACCAGTAAGTACTGTTTAGTCCTACATGTGTGAGAAAAAGAATGAGATACACATACCAGATGTGTTGAAAAGCTTAGGAAACAACAGAAAAAAACCCATTCCACTAAAACAGGAAAAGACAATCAGATTAGAGTATTGCTGGGGCTGTGGGAGTGGTACATTACTCAGGAACTGAAAATCCAAGAGCTGAAGGCAAGAAAGCGTTTGAGGATTACTGGAGGTATTCATCTTCACGGGGCTCCTAGGGATATAAGGTGCAGAACTATCAACAAAACCTTTAGGCGAAATTTTTTGGTTTTTCAATAGAGCCATTAAAAAATATCTTGCATATTGGAGATAATGGTTTTTTCCCCCTGGGACTAAAGAGAGCTTACTTTTTATTCATATATGGTCATTAATTCTTGATTGATTTCTGTACTGGGATGACTAGAATTTAGAGCTTGAAAGGGATTAGTTCTGTTCCCTTCACACCCAGATCCTAGTAATAATGCCTTAGGTTTTATGAAACCTGTCCATTTGCCTTCAGATGTTTTGGGAAGAACCAGAATCTAACTAGAACCCAATGATCTGATAAGAAGGGTTCCCCAATGGGAGGAAGTTTTTCTCCCTAAAAACCCTGTCAAATTTATGGGATGGATTGTAACATTGAATATAGCCTACTGAATAAATGACATTTTACTCAAAATAATTTAGTTATTCCTTAATTGGAGTGTACTTAATAAGAATTTACACATATTTTCATTTGAATAAAAATTATTTCACTGAAAACCGAGTGCCAGTGTCACAATATGATATTTAATTTATCCTCTCTTCAGTGGTTCATGGTGGCAACCTGGGAAGCATGGGAATATGGAGGTATTTCTATGGCTTGGTAGTTTTTGGAACTATTCTTGAAAAAATAAGTTATTTTTAATCCTTGAATAGTATACTTTTAAAAACATTAAATCAATTTTTGTAAGAACTTTGGCAATACAAAATATAGCATTGTGATTTTCACTAACATGTGCTAAGTGGATATTATAAATGGATATCAATCAGAATTTTAATTGATTAACATAATACCTTTTATTGGAGAACAGTATTGGAAACCGAGATACAGGCGCTGGATTTGATTTTTGCTGCTTAGGAGTTGTTCCTCCAGGTCACTCAACTGGCAGAGCAGGATATACAACCTGTATACATGAAATTGTAAACATTTCTATATTAAGCTGAATCTATGTTCACACTGGTGTCTCCATCTTCATACATGACCATGTGGCTCATTCTAGCCTTCCTGCCTTGTTAGTGGGTAAAGTCAAGCAGTGAAAAATCTGGCTTCTATCAATTTACTTAATTATTCATTTGTAGCATACATGTACAGTGTTATCAGAATGGTTAAGCTGTACCCCAGTGGGGAAAAAACTTTATTAACTGAATTACTGTGCTTATGTACAGTTCCTTGTGCCTATTGTTTTATAGTCTCCTTTCATTTCCAAAGTTAACATAGTTAAGCACAGTTCCCTCAGCCTCTTCAGTGAGATTTTTTCATACATTTTGATAGTTATATATATATATATATTTTGGTATCATTAATGTACAATCACTTGAACAACATTATGGTTACTAGAACTGTATTATCAAGTTCCCCCCACATACCTCACTACAGTCACTGTCCATCAGTGTAGTAAGATACTGTAGAATCATTACTTGTCTTCTCTATAAATACTGCCTTTCCCATGTCCCCCGTCGCTGCATTACGGGTGATATTCATAATGCCCCTTTCCCCACCTTGTCCCTCCCTTCCCACCCATCCTCCCCAGTCCCTTTCCCTTTGGTAACTGTTAGTCCATTCTTGGGTTCTGTGAGTCTGCTGCTCTTTTGTTACTTCAGTTTTTCCTTTGTTCTTATACTCCACAGATGAGTGAAATCATTTGATACTTGTCTTTCTCTGTCTGGCTTATTTCACTGAGCATAGTACCCTCTAGCTCCATCCATGTTATTGCAAATGGTAGGATATGTTTTCTTCTTATGGCTGAATAATATTCCATTGCGTATATGTACTACATTTTCTTTTTTTTAATTTTTTTAATCAACTCCAAGCTTAATTCTCAACAGTCTCCAATCTTTTGGAGCATAACGAACAAGTTCCAATACAGTGAACAAGTTCTCACAAGATGAACAATGCAAAGGCAGACATATCAGAGAAACTAATTCAGCTACTATAATCAATCAAGTCAACTATGATTATTCATATGATTTTTATACTTAAATTATAAGTGAATCCCACATTTCCCCCTTTTTTGTTTTAATTGACACAAAGGCATATGAATATATTTGTAAAAGGTACCAGAATAATGATTAGCTGGGCTCGGCCTGTGGCATAGCTTGTCACAGGCAATGTCTCTCTCGTCTGGAGGGGTGAGGTTCTATGCCTCACTTCAGTTGGCCCCCACGTTGCTCACCTGAGGTCCCTTGCAACTGTGCCTGTCGTAGGTTGTTCCTCCCATGAGGAATCTTACCGTCTCTGGCTAACCAGCCATCTCCTGGGACCAAACAGGAAGATAAAATACAAAAGAGAAGACAGCCAGCAGCTATAATTCTGGATAAAATCACAATATACATGATTATTTTCTTGCAGCAAATGCAGGTGGGGAATCAGTATATGATTTCACAAAGTTGTTTAAAAGGAATCACTTATTTCTTGAAGTTAATTCTTGAAAAGTAGCATATACTTGTATTGGCTTTAAAAGACCAACAACTAATTTCCGCACACACACTAGGAGAACAGGAATACAAATGCATAACAGTATTAGACCTACAATTGTAGGCCATATCCAATGAAACAAAGAAAATCAATTTAACAATCCAGGCATTTGTGAAAACTTATCAATAAAATGGTGAATGTTGTCTATTTGATCTTGAATAGTATGAGAAAAATCAGACAAATTAAAACACATCCCTGGAAATTGTTCCATCCCATATGTTCTTTTTTTTTTTTAATTACTTATTCTTCTATTAGCTTACCTAAGTATTCTTTTTTTTTGTAATTTATTTTGGATCATTAATCTAGAGTTACATGTGCAATATTATGATTATTAAACTACCCCCTTCATCAAGTCCCTCCCACCAACCCCATTACAGTCACTGTCCATCAGTGTAGTGAGATGCTATAGAGTTACTACTTGTCTCCTCTGAGTTGTATTGCCCTCCCCATGCCCCCCCAACATAACATCTGCTAATCATAATGCCCCTTCTTCCCTCTTATCCCTCCCTTCCCACCCATCTTCCACAGTCCCTTTCCCTTTGGCAACTATTAGTCCGTTCTAGGGTTCTGTGAGTCTGCTGCTGTTTTGTTCCTTCAGTTTTTTCTTTGTTCTTATACTCCACATATGAGTGAAATCATTTGATACTTGTCTTTTTCGGCTTTGCTTATTTCACAGAGCATAATACCCTCTAGCTCCATCCATGTTGTTGCAAATGGTAGGATTTGTTTTCTTCTTATGGCTGAATAATATTCCATTGTGTATATGTAGCACCTCTTCTTTATCCATTCATCCACTGATGGACACTTAGGTTGCTTCCATTTCTTGGCTATTGTAAATAGTGCTGCGATAAACATAGGGGTGCATATGTCTTTTTTAAACTGGGCTGCTGTATTCTTAGGGTAAATTCCTACGAGTGGAATTCCTGGGTCAAATGGTATTTCTATTTTGAGTTTTTTGAGAAACCACCATACTGCTTTCCACAATGGTTGAACTAATTTGCATTCCCACGAGCAGTGTAGGAGGGTTTCCTTTTCTCCACATCCTCGCCAACATTTGTTGTTGTTTGTGTTTTGGATGTTGGTCATCCTCACTGGTGTGAGGTGATATCTCATTGTGGTTTTAATTTGCATTTCTCTGATGATTAGCGATGTGGAGCATCTTTTCATGTGTCTGTTGGCCATCTAAATTTCTTCTTTAGAGAAGTGTCTATTCATGTCCTCTGCCCATTTCTTAATTGGATTATTCACTTTTTGTTTGTTAAGGTGCATGAGTTATTTATATATTTTGGATGTCAACCCCTTATCGGATACGTCATTAATGAATACATTCTCCCATACTGTAGGATGTCTTTTTGTTCTACTGATGGTGTCCTTTGCTGTACAGAAGCTTTTCAGTTTGATATAGTCCAACTTGTTCATTTTTGCTTTTGTTTCCCTTGCCCAGGGAGATATGTTCATGAAGAAGCTGCTCATGTTTATGTCCAAGAGATTTTTGCCTATGTTTTTTTCTAAGAGTTTTATGGTTTCATGACTTACATTCAGGTCTTTGATCCACCTTGCGTTTACCTTTGTGTATGGGGCTAGACAGTAGTTCAGTTTCATTCTCTTACATATAGCTGTTCAGTTTTTCCAACACCAGCAGCTAGGAGGCTGTCATCTCCCCATTGTATTTCCAAGGCTCCTTTATCAAATATTAATTGACTGTATATGTTTGGGTTAGTGTTTGGATTTTCTATTCTATTCCACTGGTCTGTGGGTCTGTTTTTGTGCCAATACCAATTTGTCTTGATTACTGTGGCTTTGTAGTAGAGCTTGAAGTCAGGGAGCGTAATTCCCCCTGTTTTATTCCTCCTTCTCAGGATTGCGTTGGCTATTTGGAGTCTTTTGTGGTTCCATATGAACTTTAGAATTATTTGTTCGAGTTCATTGAAGAAAGCTGTTGGTAGTTTGATAGGGATTGCATTGAATCTGTAGATTGCTTTAGGTAGTATAGCCATTTTGACAATATTTATTCTTCCTAGCCAAGATCATGGGATGCATTTCCATTTGTTAGTGTCCTCTTTAATTTCTCTTAGGAGTGTCTTGTAGTTTTCAGAGTACAGGTCTTTCACTTCCTCTGTTAGGTTTATTCCTAGGTATTTAATTCTTTTTGATGCAATTGTGTATGGAATTGTTTTTCTGATTTCTCTTTCTGTTAGTTCATCATTAGTGTATAGGAAAGCAACAGATTTCTGTGTGTTAATTTTGTATCCTGCAACTTTGCTGAATTCAGATATTAGTTCTAGTAGTTTTGGAGTGGAGTCTTAGGGTTTTTTAGGTACAATATCATGTCATCGGCAAATAGTGAAAATTTTACTTCTTCTTTACCAATCTGGATGCCTTGTATGTCTTTGTTTTGTCTGATTGCCATGGCTAGGACCTCCAGTACTATGTTGAATAACAGTGGAGAGAGTGGGCATCCCTGTCTTGTTCCCGATCTTAGATGAAAAGCTTTCAGCTTCTTGCTGTTAAGTTTGATGTTAGCTGTGGGTTTGTCATATATGGCCTTTATGATGTTGAGGTACTTGCCTTCTATACCCATTTTGTTGAGAGTTTTAATCAGGAATGTATGCTGAATTTTTTCAAATTCAGCATCTATGGAGATGATCATGTGGTTTTTGTTCTTCTTTTTGTTGATGTGGTGGATGATCTTGATGGATTTTCGAATGTTGTACCATCCTTGCATCCCTGGGATGAATCCCACTTGATCATGGTGTATGACCCTCTTGATGTGTTTTTGGATTCCGTTTCCTAATATTTTGTTGAGTATTTTTGCATCTACGTTCATCAGGGATATTGGTCTGTAATTTTCTTTTTCAGTGAGGTCTTTGCTAGGTTTTGGTATTAGAGTAATGCTGGCTTCATAGAATGAGTTTGGAATTATTCCCTCCTCTTCTATTTTTTGAAAAACTTTAAGCAGAATGGGTGTTATTTCTTCTCTATATGTCTGGTAGAATTCAGAGGTGAATCCATCTGGTCCAGGGCTTTTGTTCTTGGGTAGTTTTTTGATTACTGATTCAATTTCATTGCTGGTGATTGGTCTGTTTAGTTTTTCTGTTTGTTGCTTGGTCAGTCTTGGAAGGTTGTCTTTTTCTAAGAAGATGTCCATTTCTTCTAGGTTTTCCAGCTTGTTAGCATATAGATTCTCATAATATTCTCTTATAATTTTTTGTATTTCTGTGGGGTCCGTCGTGGTTTTTCCTTTCTAATTTCTGATTCTGTTTATGTGTGTAGATTCTCTTTTTCTCTTAATGAGTCTGGCTAGGGGTTTATCTATTTTGTTTATTTTTTCAAAGTATCAGCTCTTAGTTTCATTGATTATTTCTATTGTTTTATTGTTCTCAATTTTATTTATTTCTTCTCTGATCTTTATTATGTCCCTCCTTCTGGTGACTTTGGGCCTCATTTGTTCTTCTTTTTCTAATTTCAGTAATTGTGACTTTAGACTATTCATTTGGAAATGTTCTTCCTTCTTTAAATAGGCCTGGACTGCAATATACTTTCCTCTTAAAACTGCCTTTGCTGCGTCCCACAGAAGTTGTGGCTTTGTGTTGTTGTTGTCATTAGTCTCCGTATATTCTTTGATTTCTGTTTTGATTTTGTCGTTAACCCATTGATTAGTTAGGAGAATGTTGTTAAGACTCCATGTATTTGTGAGCCTTTTTGATTTCTTTCTAAAATTTATTTCTAGTTTCATACCTTTGTGATCTGAGAATTTGATTGGTAGAATTTCAATATTTTTGATTTTCCTGAGGTTCTTTTTGTGGCCTAGTATGTGGTCTATTCTGGAAAATGTTCAATGTGCACTTGAGAAGAATGTGTATCCTCCTGCTTTTGGGTGCAGAGTTCTGTAGATATCTGTTAGGTCCATCTGTTCTAGTGTGTTTTTCAGTGCCTCTGTGTTTTTACTTATTCTCTGTCTGGTTGATCTGTCCTTTTCAGTGAGTGGTGTGTTGTAGTCTCCTAAAATGAATGCATTGCTGTCTATTTCCTCCTTTAATTCTGTTAGTATTTGTTTCACATATGCTGGCGCTCCTGTGTTGGGTGCATATATATTTATAATGGTTATATCTTCTTGTTGGACTGACTCCTTTATCATTGTGTAATGTCCTTCTTTATCTCTTGCTACTTTCTTTGTTTTGAAGTCTATTTGTCTGATACAAGTACTGCAAAACCTGCTTTTTTCTCCTTGTTGTTTGCATGAAATATCTTTTTCCACCCCTTCACTTTTAGTCTGTGTATGTCTTTGGGTTTAAAGTGAGTCTCTTGAAGGCAGCATATAGATGGGTCTCGTTTTTTTATCCATTCAGTGACTCTATATCTGTTGACTGGTGCATTCAGTCCATTTACATTTAGGGTGATTATGGATAGGTATGTACTTATTGGCATTGCAGGCTTCAGATTTGTGGTTACCAAAGGTTTAAGGTTAACTTCCCTACTATCTAAAAGTCTAACAACTAACTTAATATGCTATTACAAACACAATCTAAAGGTTCTTTTTTTGTTTTTTTGTTTGTTTCTTTCTTTTTCTTTCTATTCCATTCTTTATATTTTAGGTATCCTATTCTGTACTGTTTGTCTATCCCTTGATTGACTTTGGGAATAGTTAATTTAATATTGCATTTTCTTAGTAATTAGCTCTTCTATTTTCTGTACTGTGGTTTTATTAACTCTGGTGGCAGCTATTAATCTGTAGGAACACTTCCATCTATAACAGTCCCTCCAAAATACACTGTAGAGATGGTTTGTGGGAGGCGAATTCTCTCAGCTTTTGCTTATCTGGGAATTGTTTAATCCCTCCTTCAAATTTAAATGATAATCTTGCTGGATAAAGTAATCTTGATTCAAGGCCCTTCTGCTTCCTTGCATTAAATACATCATGCCACTCCCTTCTCGCCTGTAAGGTTTCTGCTGAGAAGTCTGATGATAGCCTGATGGGTTTTCCTTTGTATGTGATCCTATTTCTCTCTCTGGCTGCTTTTAATAGTCTGTCCTTATCCATGATCTTTGCCATTTTAATTACTATATGTCTTTCTGTTGCCTTCCTTGGGTTCCTTGTGTTGGGAGATCTGCGCACCTCCATGGCCTGAGAGACTATCTCCTTCCCCATATTGGTGTTTTCAGCAATCACCTCCTCAAAGACGCTTTCTATCCCTTTTTCTCTCTCTTCTTCCTCTGATACCCCTATAATGTGAATATTGTTCCGTTTGGATTGGTCACACAGTTCTCTCAATATTCTTTCATTCTTAGAGATCCTTTTTTCTCTCTGTGCCTCAGCTTCTTTGTATTCCTCTTCTCCAGTTTCTATTTCATTTATTGTCTCCTCCACCATATCCAATCTGCTTTTAATACCATCCATTGTGTTCTTTAATGATTGGATTTCTGACCGGAATTCATTCCTGAGTTCTTGAATACCTTTCCGTACCTCCATGAGCATGTTAATAATTTTTATTTTGAACTCCGTTTCAGGGAGAGTCATAAGGTCCATATCCTTTAAATCTTTCTCAGGAGTTGAGTTCATAATTTTACTCTGGACCAGGTTTCTTTGGCAGTTCATACTTGTGTATGGTGCCCTCTAGTGCCCAGAAGCTCTACTCTATGGAGCTGTTCATCCCCTGAAGCAATGCGGGGATTGTAGGGGAGTGGGATTGGTGCCTTGGGGGAGGAAGGGCTGTTTGCTGGTTCCTGGCTGCTATGCCTGTCTCCACCGCCTGAACCAGTGTGCTGGGCACACAGGTATAAGCCTCTGTGCTTTGCGTTGTTAGTTGCTATAGACAGATCTTCCCTCTGGCTGGCCTAACAGCAGGGAAGGATTTCCCGGTTTGCAAGCCCGGTGGGGCTGGCCAGAAGAAAGGCGCACTAGTCTGCCTGTCACAGAAGTGTTCTTGGAGCTGTGTAGGCAGCCTGGGAGCTGGAGCACCTGAAGATAATGAAAGCTCCCAACCTGCTGGGCAGAGTGCACCCGGACAATTTTGTCTGCCTGTCCTTTCTCCTGAGCAGTAAGCTCTGTGCAATCCTTGCCCCTTTAGCAGCCCTCTTGCTAAGGGCTTCTGTTAGGAAGTCTCTCAGACTGCCCGCCTTTCTTTTGTTCCAGAGCAGCTGGGTATGGATCCCTGCTTTCACAAGCAGCTGGATTCTTAGTCTCTGCAGGAACTCTGCCTGTCTTAGCTTTCCAACCCCCTAATTACAAGAGTATCATGCAAGCACCCTGAAATGTAGGTTTGTGCTCCCAGAGCAGATCTCCAGAGTTAGGTATTCAGCAGTCCCACATCTCCACTCCCTCCCTGCTCTGTTCCTGTTCCTCCTGCAGGTGAGCTGGGGTGGGGGAAGGGCTTGGATCCTGCCGGACCACAGCTTTAGTACGTTACCCTTTTCTGTGAGGGCTACTCTTGTCTCCAGGTGTATGCAGTTTGTTGCCATCCTCTTTCCCATTGCTCGTTCAAGAGTAGTTGAAGTAGCTTTATTTTCATATTATATGAGGTTTTAGGAGGAAGCCTCTGTCTCACCTCTCACGCCGCCAACTTTAATCCAGTGTCTTGATAGTTATATTTTTTATCAAATTCTGCATTCCATTTTGTAATTTCTCTACTTCCTAAATGATAACTTTTTAAAAACTGCATAAATTAAGGTTTATTCTTCATGCTTGAAAATTCTATGGATATTGACAAATGAATAATGTCATGTATACACCATTATCATACAGATAGTATCCTAAGAAAAAAAGCCCATTATTTCAACTATCCAACCCTCTAGTATCACTGATCTTCTTACTGTGTCTATAGTTTTGTCTTTTACATAATGTCATGTAATTAGAATAATACAGTAGGACTATTTTCAGATGAACTTCTTTCACAGAGCAGTAGGTGTTCAATATTTATTTCTTCTTGTAGCTTGATGGTTTCTTTTATCACTGAATAATATTCTCTTGTATGGCTGTACCACAGCTTATCAATTAACCTATTTAAGGTTTTAAAGTAGCTATCAGTTTTTGGTGATAATGAAAAAAACTGCGGTAAACATTTGCTGTAGGTTTTTATGTGATATAAGTTTTCATATCATTTGGGCACATACATAGGATCATGATTACTGGAGAGTATACTTAGACTATGTTTAGATTTATAAGAAACTGTAAGCTGTCTTCTAGTGTGGCTATAGCATTTCAAATTCCCACCAGGAATGAGAGCTCTGTATCCTTCCCAAAATGTGGCATTGTTAAGTATATGAAATTTAGCCATTCAAATCGATATAGAGTGGTACCTCATATTGCTTTAATTTGCATTTCTGTAATGAGAAATTTCATTGAGCATCTTTTAACATGCTATTTGCCATCAGCATATCTTCCTTGGTGGGGTTTCTGTTCAGAACCTTTGTCCATTTTTTAATTAAATTGTTTGCTTTCTCATTGTTGAATTTTAAGTATTCTTTGTGTATTTTGGATACCAGTCCTTTATCAGTTGTCTTGCAGATATTTTTTCCCAGTCTGTGACTTGACCTTTCATTCTCTTGGTGGGATCTTTCACAGAACAGAAATATTTTAATTTTAATAAAGCAGAACTTTCCAACTTTTCCTTTACAGATCAAGCTTTTGAGGTGTTATTTAAAAAATTGTCGTCAAACCCAAGTCACTCTAACATGTGAACATACCTTTTTTACCTAGTTCCTAATATATATTTTTAACTAGTCTAAGATAACCTTCAAATAACACTATATCACTTCACATGTTAAGGTGTCTCAATAGAATATTCCCAGTTGCTCCTTCTCATTCCTTGTAACATTGCTCTCATTCATTTTCCTTACCCATATCCAGCCGTAATCACCCAATACATTTAGATCAATATAGAATAAGAAAAATAAACATTTTTCTCTCATTTATTTCCCCTTCAACATACTCTTCCTTTTGCAAATGCAAGTTTATGATCTGTATCATTTTCCTTCTCCCTGAAGAACCTCTTTTAATACATTTGCATGGTGGGATTGCTGGCAATAAATTCTCTGAGTTTTTGACTGTCTAGTAGTTTTTAATTTCCCCTTCATTTGGAGGATAATTTTGCTAGATACAAGATTTTAAGCTGATGCTTTTACTCTTATAATACTTTAAATGTTTCATCCCACTATCTTCTTGCTTCTGTGGTTTCTTACCAAAAGTGGGCTATAATCCTTATCCTTTATCATTTACAGGTAGTGCATTTTTTCCTCTGGCTTCTCTGAAGATTTTTCTCGTCTTTGGTTCATTGTGGCTAGAATGTGCTATGCCTAGTTGCTGCATTTTTGGCATGATAATCAGAGCTTTTTAGAGGTTCCCAGACCTGTGGTTTGGTTCACGTCATTATGTTTTAATATTTCTTGGCTATTCCTGCTTCAGATTTTTATTCTCCTCTTTTTTCTTTTCTCTCCTTCCAGTATACCATTTATATATATGTTACAAATTTGGAAATTGTCCCAAAGTCTTTCGATGCTCTATTTTTTCTTCTCTTGGCATTTTAGTTTAAAATATTTCTCCTGAACTATCTTTAAGTCTCACTGATTTTTTCCCCAACTGTGTCTAGTCTACTAATGAACCCATCAAAGACATTCTTCATTTCTGTTACAGTTCTTTTTATTTTTAGCATTTCCTTTTGATACTTAGAGTTTTCTTCTCTCTGCTTACATTACCCATCTGTTCTTGCATGTTTTCACTTTTTCCATGAGAGCCCTTAACATCTTAATCAAGTTGTTTAAAATTCCCTGTCTGTTGCTTAGAAAATGTACATCATCACTGTCTTGTTCTTATGATCTCTTTGTCTCTTCAGACGGTGTTTTTTCCTTGCCTTTTGCCATGCTTTGTCATTTTTCTTGTTGGAAGCCAAACATCTTGTATCTGGTAGTACTGAGGTAAATAAACCCTTGTGAGGATATATGCTAATCTGGCTTGGAGTTGCCTATTTTTAGTGTTTGCTAGAATTCTAGGTGTCAGAGGCCTCCAGGTCCTCTTGTGCGGCTTTTTCCCTCCTCTCTTGACTTTGAGCTCCCTTAAGTACTCTTCCTTAAAGAGTGTCTTCTTCATGCAGCTCTTTCAGCTGTAATCTCTAGATATTATAGTGGAGTCCTGTTGGTTTAAGTTTTAAGGTGTGAGGAAGGGAAAACATTCTATAATGTTAAGGTTAAAATCTCAGTATTCTAGGAAGCCTGTGTGCTTTTATGTCTTTATGTCTTTTACACATATATCTGTAGCTGTGTATCTTTCATTTTACCCTCCCTTCACCCCCAGTTAAGTGAGCTAAGACTACTGGAAAAGAATGCCCTCCCGAAAACATGTGATAAGGCTCTGGTAATGTCTTTTTTCCTGAGTTATAAGGCTTTGCTATGAAGAAGGCACTTGTATTTCATTATGATTATTCTTCCTATTGTCCTGCAAGGAGAAAAGGATCTTTCTCAGTTTTTACCATGAGAACCCAGGTGGGTTCTTGGAGATAAAACCCATGAAAGTTTGGTGGTATCCATAAAACTGCCACATAGGATTTCTCCCCTCACACTAATCCATACTCTACCTCCAGGAATTAGTCATAATTACCCTTGAAGATGAGACAGGGCAGAGACAGGAGACAAGCATCATAGTTAACTTTTCCTGCCTATGATGAAAAATGCTAAGATATAAACAGTATAGTAAGAACAGGAAGGATTCCATCTTAAAGCTAAGATTGCATTTTTAAAAAATCAGGAAGTTAGAAAGTAAGATACCTAACATATTTTTTAGCAAACAGACAATAACTCAGCCCACCATGGGGGCAGAGCAGGTGGTCTTGATTGATACGTTACCAGAGGGAAGCTGCTATCCTGGAGAGGAACTGACCAATTTCTTGTGCTAAGTTAATTTTGCAGAATTACCTGGGGGACTGATAATAGATGAGAATTAATGTCTCTCACAGGAGACAAGCATTTTGTGACCACTTTACAAGTCTATACCCCATGGCCCTTTGAAAAATGCCTAAAAGACAGAAAACCCAACTTTTCAGTGCCCCTCCTCTCTGAGGACTCCCATACATTTTCTCTTTAAGTGCATAACTTTAAATAAAGCTTTTCCACTGCTCAACTTAACTGCATTTTGTCTCTCTGTGCTTTTCCAGTGGTAAGTGTGTTTGTTTCTTTACTATTTCATTGTATTTCGAAGTCTTCACTTAGTCTCCACTTTACTCCTGACAAGTAGGGAGGGGCTGCTGAGAGCTCATATTTGGGCCTGCAGGTTCCTATAGCCTGGGTGACCCGATGGACCTGCAGCTGTAGAAGCCTGCTTGAACATCTCCTTTCTTTCGGAAGTTCTCAGAACATAATCTCACTCCATCCTGTACTCCACAGCTCCCTAAATCCTGGGTGCAGATCCAAGTGGACACGGGAGACCAAATGACCCTGGCTTTAAGAGATGGCAAGGGAATCTGCCCTATACCAAGAAAATGTTCAGCAAACGTTTTCTCTTTCCTTGTGCACTTTCCTGTTCTCAGCCACCTGCAAGGCCACTGCTATTCATTTTTACTCTTGTTCTGATGAATTCCTTGCTTACCTACACTCTTCTGACCTGCTGGAGAATTCTTTCTCATTCAGAGTCAAGAACCCTCTCCATCTGGGTTGAGGTTTCACATGGTGCACAGGGAGAGACCTCCCCAGATGCAGCTGCCTGGCAACAAGTGTTCCTACAAGGTTTGGCTTCAGCAACATCTGCCCCAAGAAATAAATCCTGGCTGATTTTGCCCATTTTTCTCAATTTTTGCAATGCTATTTGCTTCACAATTTCAGTTCTCTGATATGTCCAAGGAAAGTCATTGATTTTCAATCTGTTTAGCTTTTTCTCATTGTAAGGACAGGAGTGACAACTTCCAAGTACTTTGGGAGTAAATCCAACTTCCTTCTCTAATATATTTTTTCTCTCATCTATTAAAACAAATTTTTGAGGCCATATTATTAAGGATGCCCTTTCCCTTAAAAAAAATGAGAAGCGTTAAATGTAGTCTAGATATTCTACCCTCAGGAGAAAGACAGGCAATTCTGTACATTCAGAAGATGCATAAATATTATTCTTTTAGATAAAGTAGGTAATAAAAGATCTTACCACTAGTCAAAATCAAAGTGAAAATTTAAATCATGATTTTAAATTATTTTTATTCAAGGTTGACATAATTTTAATTTACAGTTTGGGCTTGTGGGCTCAAGAGTGAAAGGACATTAAATAACTCATGATCCATAAAGACAATTTTGAATTTTATAGTAAAGTAATATGAAATTTATCCATATTTGTATGTTTAATTCATCAGTGTTTTAAAATATTTGTATCTCTTAAGAAGTGTATTTAATTGATTATTTATTTAAAAGGGGCTTGTGTATTTTTCTTATGAGAAAGGTTTATTATAGGTAGTCTAGCGACAGTGTAGTGGCTCTAAGATAGTAGGATTGTCCTTGATCATTCCATCTTTCTGCTCCGTCATACTCAATTTGTCTTATATCCTCATGGTCACAAGACGGGTGATCTTCCTCAACCATCTTGTATATGTTCCAGGTAGGAGGACAAAGAAAGACAAGGGTTCAGGTTGTTCTTTCAAAGTACAGACAATTTATTGGATATGAAAATCAACTGCTGAAAATACCTTTTAAAAGCAGACATATAGGCTATATGAAAATACAAGGGATTTTGTAAAATGATGGTCCATTAAGAATTTTGTGAATTTTTTGATTTTCTGTGCTGCCATTTTCAGTCAAAATTTCATTCAAAAGCATAGCTATCAGAACATGTAAGTGTCCTAAAAGACTATAATTTATAAGAATTCTATTTATTTGAAACAAAGTTTTAAAATTCTTCACCACAGTGTAAAATTATTGTAATTATGATATAATGAACCTCAAGGTAGCTCCAGGTCACCTTCTTGATCTTAGTGTGCCTGTGGTCAACCTGGGTTGGTGGTCTGGAATCCCTGTTTGGCTTCTTAACATCTTGTTTGCCCCTCATGAGGCAGGAGACAACCATAAACAGGAGGGGTCTGAGTGACAGGAGGATAGGGGAAGACGGGGAGGGTCTTGTCCAGGACAGGGGGAGACCCACCCACGTCCGCCTAGCTACCTGACAGAACTGAAAACAAAGAAACTGCAGTCTTGTCCATGCTCATGGTTTTTAGAACTATTTATTCCAAACACAGTATTCCTGCTCACCTCCCTCCAGGTTCAAACGCTAGCCACAAAGGCTAAGCACTGGATGGCCATAGCAACAACCCGGGGCAGAGCTGGTGCTGGAGCAGCAGGGGCAGTGCAGACCCAAGGGGGGGCTTCATCCTCTCAAAGCTGTGCCTCTGAGGTGTATCTACTCAAAACGTGGCGAAATTTGAATGGCTACTTTCTCATTTTAGCATCCACACATAGAACAGAGCTCCTTCTAACTGTAAGAAAAAATAAAATAAAGACAAAACTATAAGACATTCCTCTTTTGCCACTGTAATACTGTATACACTGTGTCACACAATAAAATATGTGACAAAGCCAAAAAGCAAGGCCCACATTTAAGAAAACAACAGAAACCATTTATCCATTTAATTTTGGATTATTTTATCTAAGTTGGGTTTTTCAAGAGCTTTTGACATTTCAACTACATTGTTAGGATAAATTTGTTCACAGTATTTCCTTTGAGGCCTTTAGTGTCTGAAGGATCTAGAACATTATCCTCTCTTTCATTCTTGATATTGGGAATTTGTATTTTTTTTCTTTTGCTTTCGACAGTCTTTTCAGGGGTGACTAACTTTCTTAATTTTTTTTTAAGCACTGCTAGTGGATACAGTGATTTTTTTCCCTATTGTTTTCTATTTCACTGACTATTGCTCTTATATCATTTTCTGTAAATAGAATTTTTAATCACTGATTTTTAATATTTCTTTTATATTATAATGTAATCACATAAAGCTATACTATTTCCTCTTATCAAGTGTTAGCTATATTCCATATATGTTGGTATATTGTGTGTTATCATTCAGTTCATTACTGCCCCAATTTTTCTTTGTGATTCATTTTTTAACCCACTTACAGAGCATTTTGTAGTTTCTATGAAGTGCTTTCAAATTCAGGTATTTTATTAAGTTGTTTTCATTCTAATGTGGAACATAGCTAATGTCTTTTTTTTATTTGTATTTTCAAATTATTTGAAAATAGTTGACAAAAACAACTCAGCAGACCAAGATATCTTCATTAGAAGATTATTTAAAATGTTTAGTAAAGAAATGATTGTTTTTTATTTTGGAAGATATGAAGATGGACAATTTAGCAATCTATTAAGAGTCCTTATAAGACTAATAGTAGATAGTGCCAAGAACTTAGAAGAGAAAATCATAGATAAATAGTCTTTATGAATATAGAAACAAATATCCCTAAGAATACATTAGCATATTAAATCCAGTAAGATATACAAATGAAAAATAAATTTAACCAAGTGGGGTTAGTTGCAGGAATGCCAGATTTATTTTGTATTCAAAAATTGTGTTCAAAAATCAATCTTTATAATTTTGACACATTGATAGAATAATGATAAAAAATGCTCATCTTAGTTAATACAGAAAAAAAGATTGATAGTAATCAACCCTTTTTCATGTTAAAAACTCTCAGCAGACTAGGAAAAAAAGGAAATTGCCTCAGTTTGATGAAGACGTATACAATCCTACAGCAAATATCATACTTAATGGGAAAATATAGCACATATAGTACTTAAGATTGTCTACTCTCAAAGTAAAAATGATCATCATCCGGTTTTAAAAGGGAAAAATTATTTGAGCACTTCACACACATACAAAATGACATATGAATAGTCAATGAGCTCATAAAAAGATGATCAGTATAATAGATACTAGGGAAACAAATTAGGATCATAATGAGATTCCAATGTATTTCCAGTAGGATATCTAAAATACAAGCAATATCAAATGATGAATAGTATAAGGTACAACTAAATCTCTTCTATATTACTGGTTTAAATATGGTTAAAATAAAATTCTATAGCCACTGTAGAAAACAGTTTTCAAAACAGTTAAATGGACTCTGATTTTAAATCTACAACTCCTTTCAGTAATTTACATGCAAAAAATTAAAATATGTGTTTGTGTGGGTAAAACTGCAGTATTTCCAGAATCTCTTGCCTGGCCTTAGTCCATCTCCATATCAATAGGTGTTTCCAAGGGGTGGAGAGAAGAATCCATCTCCATATCAACAGGTAATTACAAGGGCAAGTGAGGCCATATCTAGACCTGAGAGGTTGGGTGGGTGGGGTCCTTTTGCAACCGGGCCTGCGAGACACAGGTGAGCAGAATTGTATGACTGCTTGTAAGCAATAAAAAAGTTTCTCCCACTTTATTTCTCCCTTTGACTGATTTTGGCTTCAAAGGTTATTTGCCCCAGGCTGGGAAAATATTTTCCCTCCAGAGTAACAGTTTGCTAAAAGACTTGCACAAGAATGTTTATGGTTGCTTTACTCATAATGGCCTAAATCTGGAAACAACCCAAATGTCCATTAAGCAGAGTATGAATAAACAAATTGTGGTTTATTTTATACCAGGAATTTGTCCTTGCAATAGGAAGTAACAAGGTACTGACACAAACAGGTGGAAACATTTTAAAAACATCATGTTGAACAAAAGACATCAGACCTCAAAAAATACATACATAAACAGCTTACAATCCCACTTTTATTAAGTTTAGGAACAAGCAAAACTACACTGTAAGGATTGTAGAGCAAATAGTGGGTGCCTATATTTTTGGGGAGGAATAGACTGGGAAAAGATGCAAGGGAACATTTTATGGTGAACCTAATGCTCTATAACTTTATTGGGGTTTTGGGTATATCAGGGAGGAAAAATAATTACCCTCTACCCTTCTGGGTTCTTGGCTATAAGACTTCTCTATAACAAAAGACAGAAGAACAAGAAAACACAAACATTAGTTTAATAACATGTGTACCTCCTACATTCTTGGGAGAGACCCAGCTAAACTGAGTAACTCTCGGAAATGGCCCAAGCCCACCACCTCAAGTACTATCTTCAGTTAAAGACAAAGATACTGTGAGGAGGGAGCCAGTTACGGGAGGTTATTAGGCAAAGCACAGTGAAAGAAAGCAAGGTTGTTTAGCAGATGTAAGTCTCTGCCTTCTCCATTGATAAGAGTTTCTAGATATTTAGAATCATCTTTTTCTTTCTCTTAAACTCCACCCACAGAGCAGAGTGATTAGTATAAAACAGTTTTTTAGACTATGGTAGTTTCCCAGTAAAAGGGGTTTTCATCACCAGTATCATCATCATATTATCCTTTAAATAATATTTTTTTAAGTTTTGGATTAGATGTTTGTTCTGGTTCCCATGTACTTTTAAAGCTGTCATATGGAGGACCACTAGTTAAGGTAGTTGTTTTGTAGATTTCTACAGATTTTTATTAAACTGGAAGGTTACTTTCATTACATGAATTATCAGGACTGTGCAACAGGTCACAGAATTCTCTTGGTCATTTTCACTGTAGAGAGAAAAAATCTGGCTAAAATAGTTTAAAAATGTTATCTAGTTTTCAGCATTGATAAACAGAAAGGGATGTTAAATATGTTCACATGATAATATTAAGTTGCATAAACTAACATTACATTCACCATTTTTCTTCACACGTCCATGTTTATATAGTAATTTTATTAAAATTCCTTCACAGAACAGTTTCTCAAAACTCTACCTTTCGTTATTCCTAAAATGCTTTAATTCTGATTCCTCCTTTCAGAACATGAGGAAGAAAGCAGCTTTCCCAAATCACACCTGATTCCATGAGGCCCTGATAGCCATTATTCTGCAATTATATGCATATCTTACCATGTACATATTGATTATAATAACAACGGAAATATTGTGTTATTTCTTGCTTATAGTCAGTTTTCCTAATAAACTCTAAAGTTTCTTGAGGTAACAAGCATTTTTTTGGTGTTTATATTCCCAATGTATATTACACAGTAGAGGTGCTCAAAAAATGGTTGTCACTAATGATTTTTTTCATATTCTTTGAATAGTCAAATGATGGTAAATCCTCTTTCTGGAAATCCATTGTTTTCCTTCCTTGCTTTACTTAAATATACAAATTTGATTATCTATTTGATTATAATTCTTTTATACCATGTTGTTTCCTGGATATATAAGCTTAATTTCTTTTTTGAGTAAAGATAAGTATATATAGTTTTGTCAACTCCTTCTCTTTCTAATTCAAAAATGGATATCTAATACAAATTTCTTTGAAATTCTGAGTTGTGCTATGTGATTGTATTAATATTTTTATTGGAGGTATGTACACAAACATGCACTCAAGTCATAAGTGTAAACTCATTTCAAAGAGTGAATACTTCTATGAAACTATTGTTGGAAATCCAGTCCAATTCTGCACACGAGGAAAGAGTTCTTAACTCTGATTGAGAAAGAATTCATAAGCAGGTCGAGCAGGTACAAGCAAAGAGTAGTTTAATAAGGCAAAAGTACACACTGAAGGAGGGAGTGTAAGTGTGTTCCGGAGGTGAGCAGCTTGGTGGTTTTGGGTTGGGTGATGTTATAGCTGGAGTTTAAATTGGGGCGGAATATTCATTGGGAAAGGTGAGCTTTTCTCAGAACTGGGAGGGGATTTCTAGGAAATAGTGTGATGCCCTCTTTTTGTCCTTAGTCTGCCTCAGAACTGTCATGGTGTCAAAGACAGCGATTTTTAGTATGCTAATGAGTGTATAATGTATTTTGAGGTGAAGTCAGAGTCAACTTTTCTTCTATGTTGGAACCAGTCAGTCTTGGTAGGTCTGTTATGTATACCCTCACTCCCCACATCCAAAGTGAACAGTTTACATTGGAATGTTTCGAATACAAACAAGCATCTAACTGAATATAAACACCAGCCAAAGTCCCAACTCCATCCCTGCTCATGTCTGGCTATTATAACAAAATCTCTTCCCAATATCAAGAAATAGAAAATTACCAGTATCATAAAAGCTCCCCTCTACAATTTGACCTCTCCCAATCACAAATTCTCCTACCCTAAAGAAATCTCTATTTTGACTTCAGAATAAGCTTGATTGATGTATTCATTTTGCCTGTTGTTAAATTCCATGTAAATGTTATCATACACTATGGGAATTTTTAATGGCTGGCTTCACAGATTATTTACATAATATACTATTAATTATTTTTTGAGATGCTTCTATTTTGTTAGTATTAAAAGGAGTGTCATCACACACATTCTTGTACATGTCTTGTGGTGTATATAGGCAAGCATACCTAGGAATGGGATTGCTGTGTCAACAGATATGTGTCTGTTCATCTTTATGCTAAAGATACCACTAAACCGTTTTCTCCTGTGGTACACTGAATTATGTTTCCACCATCAGTATAAAACACTTCCAATTGCTCTTAATATTTTTCAAACTTGGCATTACTTATCTTTTTTTTCAGTCTAGTGTGTGCCAAGTGCTATTTCATTTTAAAGTATATTTTATTGAATTATAAAGTATATCTATATTTTATAGAGTATAATTACATATCACACTATATAATTATATTATCTACATGTTTTATATATAGATATATGTCATATCTATACATAGAACTGTACAACTCATAGAGGATTAGCTCCATGCATTTTGACAAAGCTAGTACATTTATATAAATAGCACCTAGTTCAAGAAACAGAACATTACCATTACCTCAGAAGCCCATTTGTACCTTTCAGCAGTCACTCTCCTTCACAAAATAATCAGTGTTCTGAAATCAGAATAGCTATACCAACTTTATTTTACAACTTTCTTTTGGTTAGTGTTAACATGGAATAGTTAGTCTATCATTTACTTTTCAATTTTCTGTATATTTATTTTTAAAGTATCTCTTATAACTGCCTATTGATTTTTGTCAAGAAGGGATAAACATACTATTTTTTATATTAGCTTTAACAAAACAAGGTTGTATAGTAATATAATAATATAAAAGAATAGTAAAAGAATATAATATAACATGCTATATAAGAAAGTGAAATGAAATTTAAAACAATACTTGACTTGTCCCAAAGGAGACAACAGAGCAGAGAGAGAAAAAAAATAGACCAAATGGGAAAAATAGAAACCACATAATAAAATGCCAGATCAAAATCCTAGTATATCAGTTATTACCATGAACATAAATGGGTGAAATACTCCAATTAGAAGACAAAAATATCTATTCTCTATGTTGCTATGTCTGATATTGCTATTTTTCATCTGGACCCTTTCTTCAAGTCATTTTATTTTGGATTTTTAATAGAATACACAATTTGCATCTCTTTCTCTCTCTCCTATCTATTTACCCACTAACCTACCTATCTATATCTGTCTACTCTCTCTATGTAATAGTGGCAGATTCCATTTGTAGTATTCAAGATTTTAGGAGGCTTTGCATAGTGACTATGAAGTGGCCAGTAAGTATAAGTGGACTTTGATTCATCAATTGAGGTTGGTCAATTCCTATTATTAATTACTAGCTATTTCCTAATCAATAATCCCTTTCAGTTTAAGCTCTACATATACAAGAGTTTTAATGATTTAAACATACACATATATAACTGAATAATAATAATATATAACTGAATAATCAGTTTTTGAATAACCATATATCTAATGTAGACATTAAAATGACAGAAATTGCAAGTATTTTAAGTAATGCAACTATTCCAAAAAATGAAAATGTGGTTATGGGTTGATATGGCAATTCTGAATTCTGCCCTCAGGCAGCAGCTGAACATTGTGCTTTATTAGCCATCAACAATTCACTGCACTGTAGGCTACTGTAGATGATTGAAGTACAGCAGCGTTAAAACTCATGTTCAAAGTGTCAGTCTGAAAGGAAGGCATTAATTGACTTCATGAGATTAAGCTATAAAAATTATACCTTTTTTTAGCATTAAAACATTTTAGACAGAGCTTCAAATGCTCTTGGTAAAGTGATTAGTAACACAACCCAAAATTGATTTTCACTCTAAGTTTACCTTAGAGAAAATTATTTTCAATTATACTCTAAAATTGAGAACAGAGCAGGGAAGAGTAAATCTCAACTGTCTTTCTTTTCCACCTTTCTCCTTTACACCATTCACCTGTGGACATATACATTCAGTTACATTCCCAGGTTTCCCTGGTGTGTATATCCTTGCAGATCATTTACCTCATTATATTAAATTTCACATTCCCTGTATTATGTGAGAATAAATCCTTAAATCATGGAAAATGAATATGGCCTATATCATCCCATGAACTATAATCAATCCTTGTCTTTACTCTTTTTTTAAAAATATTTCTGAATAAGCTGTTCACAATTTAGTATTCCAAAACTTTATTTTTTCAGGCAAACTCACATTTCTTCCCCTCTCCTTTCCAAACACTGGCCAGAGCAGTCAGAAAATAAAATATCTGACAAATCATACCTGAACCTGAAAACCTAAAAAGCTCAAGTTTCCCTAGCTAGAAAGTATTAGAACTGGGGCTTAACCTAGTTGTCTAATTCTGAAAAGAGTTTTGCTATGAAAGTACTACAGGCAATAAAACATTGAATTCTATAGCTTTAAATAAAAATTATATTTATGTCATTGAGCCTGAAACCATACTGTTTAATTTTCGTGCTTTAAAAAATTTTTCTCTTTTGTTACTTTATGTAATTTAGATAATAACAGATACCCAAGGAAACCTTAAAAAGCCATTTGTTGAAGCTAGCAGACCCTTGAATGCCTCACTGGTGAAATTTTGTTCCATAATCCTGCTTATTTGTCCTATGTGATTAAATGGCAAAAAATAAAATTCTATTTATATGAGACATTGTATGTTTGAGCTTGAGCTTGCTGCTGTCATATTTAATCTTAACTAACATAACACCTCAACCACACCCTGCTGGAAGTATAAATTTGCTCAACGATTTGGAAAACTTTTGGGCACTATACTCATACCATATAATCCAATAATTCTACTTCTAGGTATGCAGCCTACAGAAATTATAGTCTAAGTCTATATACAAAGGAATGTAAATAAATACTCATAGCAGCACTATTTATGCCAACATTAAATTAGAAATATTCTATATGCCCATTAAAAATAGAAAGGATAAATTTTGTTATATTTATAATGAATGAGAAAGAATGACCTTCTACCCAGAAAAATATGGACATAGTTCACTGATATGAAGTTGAATGAAAAGGCCATATGTAAAAAATGCATACTGCAGGCTTTTATTAATATAGAGTTCAGTAACATGTATATTCCACAGTTGCATCCTCTACCTAACATCATACCATGTTTCTACATGAATATTCTAGTATTGGAAAACCCTTTGCTTCACATGGTATTTTGGAACACATATGGTGATATGAAATAAAAATGAGTTACCCTATAAAGAATAAAATATCTCTCAATACAAAACAGGTAAAATCAAACTTAAAACATAAGATGAACTTTGACCAATGAAGTTTATTAAATGCAATTTTAATTAATGAAATATCTAGAAACCTTAAAATATGGGCTACAGTGGAAGGCATTAGAGATAGTTTGCTTTAAAAAGACATAGGTGCAGTGACATGGCATTAGTCTTACAGCATTTGAAAGCAGGCTGTGTGATAGAGAAATTGGATATTGAGGCTGACTACTAAAATCTGTGGGTAGGTCTTCAGATCTTGTTTTAGTACAAAATCTGAACTTTCTGCAGGTTACAACTCTCAAAATCAATAAGGCTGCATCCTAAATGATAAGTGTCTTCCAGGATGGAAGTACTAGGCCAAGGTCACAATTAAGTAATATACATGTAGTTTTAATCAGCTTCCATGGCGCTTTTCTAACTTGAAGTGTGCAAGTGTCTTAAAAAAAATTCCTCATTTGAATTAACTTGAACCACTTTTATTTTTGAGGGCTTTTTAATGTTTCCTTTGTTATCACATGAAGGGTTATTTTACTTCTAGAGTAAAATATTTAAAAAAATGCATCAAAATATAATGTGGCAAATCTTTCCCAGAAACTTCTGTAATGTCAGTGATATTGTCAGTGGTATTAGAGTAGATGGAGTATGCAAGTTCTGTTATGTATAGTATGCTTTTGGCCTCTCTTATGTGTTTTGCTCCACTTATTTTAAGAGGGCTTAATGTGGGAGTTCCAATTCAATCTCAATGGAGTACTAAGTATATTATTGTTACTAAATCTTACCTTCATAATAATTCCTAGGTATGTGGCCTATTGAAAAGCAAGTATTCATATCTTTAAGAGGACAAATGGGAAGTCACAGATCTAGAACAATAATCAACTTGCACTCATGCTGCTAGCACAGGTGTGGATTTTTAATATAATTTCAGGCAGGGAACTGCTTTAGGGCATGTTTTCTCAGTCAGAAGTTGAGGAGAGCATAGGTACAGTGGCAGACACCAGCAACTAGCCTTTGGCTGGTTGAGAGATAAAGTCACTGTAAGCCTGGGTTTTAAACCAAATGTTGTGCTGGATATTGTCTGGACATATGCTTAAAATACATACTAGGTTTAAAAAGAGGGGTTGAAAGTCATAAAAGTAAAACAAATAAGAAAACTGTCATTTTATGTTCCCCTTCTTGATAATAACTGATAGCTTACATTCCAAAGATGTAGTTTGCCTTGAATTGAAATTATGTTTATTTATTTTGAGCAAATTAATAAACTCATTTATGGATATGTTTTTGAAAGATAAGTTAATAGGAAAATGAAAACACACTATACAATAAAAATTTAATTGCTTCATCCTGATTGTTCTTTTACTGTGAAGACTGGAAGCAGAATCCTTTCCTATATTACCTAAAAATTATGTTCATTGTCAACAATCATCTATGTATACATATGTCTTAAACATAACTATATAGCTATGAAACTGCCTTCATTTCTTAGATACCTGTGTTGAGACCCATGAAATGTACCCAAGAAAACAAAATTGTCTATAAATGTGTTAGTTGATATTTTAAGAGAACCTAACCAATGAGAAATCTTTTGTCCATCAAATGAAGCAGCAATATTAAGTGTACTACAACATGAACTATGTATTGGCTAACTTATTTTTAACTAATAAATTTATATATATATCATTTTAAGTTCAGATATGTAAAAAGAGAGCCATTCACACTGGCATAGGTCAAAGTGTGAAAGAAAGCTTTCCTCATGAAGTTAGAATCTATATTTGTTTTTTTAAGGACAAGGTATGAAAGTGTTGATTAACTTCTGACCTACAATTTTATTTTCCATTTTTGTCAACATCTAACCTTTTTGTTCCCTATTTAAATTGTCAAATTGTGAAATGCCATTTTAAAAAACAATCTTTTATTCACATTAAAATTCTAGATAAAATTTGTTTTGCAGTTAAAATATATAGTGTAAAAAAATCAATGGCAAAGGGAAATTGAGACAAGTTTTGTAAAGTTGAGTCTCTTAAACAAGTCATAGAATTAATATGTGAGAATAGTCACTAGCAATGTTGTTAGAAATTTTTGTATGGGTGTCAGTATGAACAACATCTTAAAACTCAGATTTCCTACAGTTAAATACCATCTTCAGCATCTATTCTAATTAGGTCCAAAGTGACCATACCCAGATCTAATGATGTGGGGGAAGATGATAATAATAAAAATAGGTACTAGCTAACAAATGTATAAATCGTATGATTATCATGTTATGCATATCAGTTATTTAACACTCACTAGAGTTAAGGAGGACTTAAGGCAATACCCACTCCACAGTAAAACCACATCAATGTTCCGGATTTAACATTGTAGGTTATATATTCATTTATAGATGAAATAACTATGGCTGTAAGTTTTGTCTAATACAGTGCATTGAGTTTGTAACATGGTGTAGAACTGAGATAGCCTGACTTCATTGTTTTTCACTCAATCATGCATCCCTATAATTTAGAATAATGGCCCTGTTAAAAGCCCTCTTCATTCTCCTCTTACTTTAGACCTAATTGAAGGCCAGAAGAAATAGTGTAGAGGATATAATATTTTTGTTTACTTCAGATTAAATATTGTTTGCAGTTCAAAATGACAACTAACCTCGTAGTATTGTGCATGAAGCCCCCTGCTCTGAGCTTGCTATGAAACTGGAGGAAGAATTTCTCAACTGCAGTATCTATGTCTCTGACTTGAATTTAGGTAACTTTGGGTCAAAATGCTGCTTTGGAGAAATAGCATGAAATATAGGATCTATCTTTACCAGTATTACTGCTCCATTTTTCTCAGAAGATGAGAATTTCTTTTATATATTTGCCAAATTCTACGTATAATATAAAATTCAACTTTAAATAAATACATTCCTAATTTCAGATCTAGAATGGTTCTCTTTTTCCTGCTTTTAACTTTTCCACAACAATTACAGTAAACTGTCAAAAGCAAATACACTATTAAGTCAGCAGTAGCTTTATGAAATATTCCAGAGCAGTGTGATACTATAACTTACTTGGTCTGTCAGCACCATCCTTTTATTTCTCATAGACCCTTGCACTTGGGAGAAATAAAATGGTCTGCATCATTAATTTCTATGCCCAAATACAGAGTTTCTCAGCAGGTTGCACATGGGCTATTTAAACTGGAGTGATGGTAAGACAGTCATTAATTATCCGGAAATGAATCTTAGGAATGTGAACATTGTATTCATGAGAGTATATATCCTCTGAGAGGCAAAATCCAGCAAAAAATCTGAGTGTTAATTTCACACAGCCAGGAACTTTAGGCCATAGGTTAGCCATTTAAGATGATTTCAGAGCAAAGCGTGGGAGTGGCACATATGTAATCAAAAGCTATGAGTGGTGTTAGCTATATATATTTATGTAAGATTAAATATAAGATTTAAAATACACAAAATAAAAACAAAACAAGCACACTCATCAGTTCCTTTCTATTTTCTGAATTGTGATTCTTTTTATCCCTTAGAATAATTAAGATTTGGAATTCTTAATGTTTGTCCTTTTGTTAGCACTTAGTATATATTAACTCATTTAATATTCAAAGCAAGCACATGAGCTAGGATTCTAATAAAATTACCATTTAACAAGTGTGGGAATTAGAGCAAAGAGAAAGAAGTAAAGGTACTTAATAGAGCTGAAATTTAGACCCAGGCAGTCAGGCTCCATCATAGGATCTTAATGCCACATGTGGAAGTATCAAACCAGGTTTAAATTAAGGGCCTTTGGATCTAAGTTCAACCTTTACTAATCTTTTATGTTCAGCAGATCATCAGTTTTAAGCAGTGAATATTATGAATCCCCTGGTAAAAATAATAATCCCAAAAAAGCATAGTAGGCGATAATTTACCTCTAAAAAAGACAGTTTAGCTATTTCTAGGGCTCCTTTGCTTTTTGATTACATTTTTTACTCTACTTGTCTAATAAAAGTGGGCAGATTTCTTCTGAAAACTTTTCTAGTTAGAAACCAAATATCTTCCAGGTTTATGAAGTGCCTTGTCAACTTGCTACTGTTTTTTTAATCATTCTCTAATTTCTCTGACAGAAGCCTTGTAAAGAATATACAGATGTAATGAATATTTCATAAAGGTATGATTTATTAGGACTTCTGCCTTTGCTTCAAAAATCCATCCTTCAGAAACCAAATATACAACAATTACCTGCTGGTATAGTAACTAAACCAAATCCCTGAAGGCAAATCCCAGTTTCATAATAGCTTGTGGGCCTTATAGACCATGGAAAAGGTAGTCAATGTTCTATTAATATTTTAGCTGGTAAAGGAATACAGTTCTAAGCTACCACACGTGGCTGTCAGGACTGTCCGGTATGCTGCTGTGAAATTATTAATGATTTAATTTTTTATAAGCTCCACATATTTTTATATGAAAATATGATTGATTTAAGGTCTAGAGGTAAAGGAAAAGCTTAAATAGTTCCTTAGGGTACCTTACCAATACCGCCAGTTCCTTTCCAAATACTCTTTGTAGCTGGTTTCTTCTCCACCCTTCGTAATTACATGGATCTGTACCTGTCCTTTTTGTTTATGGATAGAGTTGCCTCCAAGTGAACAACTTTTACTTTTGCTACTATATTAATGTTATTGCATGGTCTCAGTTATCAACAGTGAATTCAGGCATAATCTGTCATCACTGTTAATTGTTATTTATAGAATACCCACTAGATGAATGTCTTAAAGGGCAACAGAAATCCCTAAAGCACAAATGAAGATGAATAACTGTAATCTATCTCATTCTTCTTTTGTGTGACTCTGATTTAATATCTGATTTATTTTCAGGTCGTGGTGCACATCACTCTTAAAAAAAATGTAACATTGAAGGTCAAATTCATGATTGCCTCATTGGTCCTTGTAACATTTCCCCTATTCCCAATATACACTAGGATATATTTATTTGTTATAAATACTTTCTAAGGTAGTCAGTTAGTTATGTTGGAATACACAATTAGTGACTTTGTTCTGAAAAAAGTAGAGATCTACATATATCGCTTTTTAGACACACTTGGATAAAGAAATCTAAATAGGGGTAATAAACATGCTGGTTTAATGCATGCCATATGACATAAAATGAGAAGTTAAATGAAAATGCACAAGGAAATGAATTTTAATAAAGATACAAACTTTGTGTTTAGGTATTGAAACTGAAATATTCATCAAAGTTATTGTATGTTTGATAAACTTTTTAAATAAAATAAATATAAACATTAAGGTATGAGAAGAGCAACATTGAAAGAAAGAAGATCGTTCAGTATGTGAGATGGGTTTTATAAAATAAATGAGAGTCTTTAAAGGTACCAGGGTTTTTCCGTTACCAAATGTGCTCTATCCATGACTTCTTTGCAAAATCTGCTACCATAGGGTATAGCTAATGTCAGCGCAATGTAGTTGGGAGGAAGACCACTAGCAACCACTCATGGATGGCCAACTCATTCTCAGCCACAGCGGGTTTCTAAAAAGCTATTACAGTTTCTACTGACCGAGGGAGCACTTACATTTCTCTGAAAGAGCTCTTTAATGTGTCACTTCTCCAGTTTGGATAATATCATTCCCACTCCAAACCAATTATTCAGCACTTTTTTCACTATCAAATTGGAAAGCTCTGATTTTCTATTACCCGTGGCACCCTCCTCTCTCCCGGCCCGCTCACCTTGGCCAGGGCCTGGGAATTGTTTGGAAGAGGGCGGCCAGGGGGCAGCCGCCGCCCCGCCCCCGCCGGCCCTCCGGAGCCCGCGCCCATATTAGGGCAGCGCTTCCCGCGGCCGGGCCGTGACGCGCGGCGGTCACGTCAGCGGGCGCCGCGCAGGGAAACGAGTGACGCCACGCGGGGCCTGGCCGGGGACGGGGACGGGGACGGGGACGGGGGAGGGGCGCCCGCCTGGGCCCTGCGCCGTCTGCGTAAGGGTGGGGCACCCGAGGGCGCGTGCGCGAGCGCCTTCTGGCCGGGGGCCCTCGCCTGTGGCATCCGGGGGGCTGGCGGTCTGTGGTGCCCCAAGCGCCCGGGTGTGTGTTTCGCGGCACGGCGCTGGTGTGCGCTTTTAGTCGGGAGGCAGATGAGGAACTCTGCCGGGGGGTTGTTGGAAGAGAAGCCACCTCTCCACCCTTTTCCGCGTTAAACAACAAAAGCACCCAGGGCGTCGCGCTTCAGAGGCTCCTGGAGAGTCGGCTCCGAGGACTGGCATCCTTTCCACCGAGTGCCTCCCAGCCGCCAGGGCCCGCCAAGTCAGACAGGAAGAGGTCTGGCCTAGGGGTGGCCAGGGAAGTTTTCGGGATGCCTCGTGCTGGCAGAGGCCGGGGGAACAGGAAGGGAAGAGAGACCACCCGGCGGGAAGCTCGGGGCTCCCACTTCAGCCGGGCTTCTTCACGGGGGCGGGATGGGGCTGGGGTCCGGGTGGGCTGTGCCCTCAGAGGCCTGGCCGGCCTCGCCTGAAACAGGGTTGGGTGGGCGAGGGGAGCAGGACGTAGGGAAGGGATTCCAAGAAGGGAGAGGGGAGCGCCGCCGGGGGCTGTGAGAGACATCGGAGAGACGGGCCGGGTGGGGAACCCAGCCAGGGCACAGCCGTGGGGGCGGCGGGAGCGTGGCCGCCCAGGCGGGGGGAGGAGCTCAGGCGCAGGGGACAGTCCCCGGCTCCCCAGACCCCTCCCCGCCCGCCCTCTGGCCCACTTCCTCTCTCCGCTTGCCCTGGTGGGATTGTCTGGGCGAAAACCTCCCCCGCCTCAGGATCTGGGCGCAGTGAGAGAGGCAGGCTTGGGGCTGTGGGAGAGACAGGGCTCCCCTTTGTGTTTATCTCACGAACTTTGGCGAATCCCCCCTCCTCTGCCTCAGCTCCTACTCCTGTCCCTCCCCACCCGTGTCCCTGTTGTGGGTTTTTACAGCTTTGGGCATCTTGTTCCGAGCTCGTTGATGGCTTTCCCTTTACGCATAATTCTCATGCTTGTTTTGATTCTGACTTCCCTTATGAACCGTCTTCAGGGCGGGAAACAGGTCATAATTATGCAGGGCACCTAGTAAGAGTGCAATAAAAGCTTAAGTTCCCTTTCATCTGCCAGCAAACCCTAGGGGTGGAGGCCAAAAGTAGGTGGCCCCAACAGAGCTTGTGGGAGTCAGGCTTCTGTCATCTGGAAGGGAAGAGTTGTGGGAGAAAGCAGGACGGAGCAGGGAAGGGGCGAGCCGTCCTGGCACTGTGCAGACTCGAGGATTTCTGCTGTTCCTAAAGCCCAAGATCATGCCCAACTCTGCAGGGTGACACAGTGCTAACTGGTCTTACTCTAGGTTCCCCGGGCTGGGAGAAGCCCTGCCACTCCACTCCTCCCGGGAGGGGAGCAAACGACCAGCTACAGGGAAATCTTTGGGTCAAGAACTCCACTTCCTTAGGGCTGGAGCAGAAACCCAAGCCCTGCCCTCTGCCTGGGCCACCCATTTCCTCCTCTGCTAGTTCAGGGAAACAAAGGACATCTAGCCTCTTACTGATTGCCTTAAAAATGGGTTTTATCTCTTGTCTCGAGTCCACAGACCTCAGGTACTGCCAGGATTGCCCCCAGCTAGACCTTGCTTCCAGCGACAGCAGCCCCTAGGCAAGCTGTAGCCCCTGGGGCTCTTTGCCTGCCTCTGAGCTACCCCCTTCATCCTGGTCATCTCCTCCCACCTCTGCCCCGGAGTGCCTGTGGCTGCCCCTGCTGCTCTGTGGCCACCAGCCCTCCTTAGCGTGGGCCCTGCACACTCAATGTTTAGCACAACTTTGCACCTGCAGCGGGCCCTGCATGAGGCTGGAAGGAAGCTGCTGCTTTAGAAGTGCACGCTTGGGGTGGGCTGACCCTTCACACTGAGATTTCGTGGGACTTGCCCAGGCACGCTGCTGTGTGAGGGACAATGTGAGTCAGAAGCCCTGAGTTCATGCCACTCTGAAACTCCCCGAACCTCAGTTTTCTCATCTGAGAAATGAGGGTGGCAACACCTGCTTACAGAGTAGCCATCGGGGTCCAATGAGATGTGGTTGTGAACTGTAACTGTCACACGTGTGCTGTTATTCCTGCTTGCCACCCCACAGACCCCAAGGTCATCACCAGCTGCCCTTTCCACAAGGAGCCCTCCCCTCCTTGGGCAGCTGAGTGTACCCCACTCTGGCTCCTCAGGGCTTATCTACTCAGATTGAGCCAGAGAGGTGCACCTGTTGCTTGGACGGTGGGAAGCCCTCATGTTTTTTCCATGGTTTGTGTGCTGGTCTTCTCTGCTCCTGCCCCCTTCCTACCACCAAGAGAATAAAGCTGTGTTGTGCCATGGCCACACCTCTGTTCCCCCACCGCACAGGGTCGCAAGGAGCGTACTGACCTGAAGTGCGCACCTGGAAGAGGGCACAGAGCCAGTCAGCTCCCTTGGGTCCAAACTTTATTTCTGCCACGTAGGACTCTGTAGATAAGTCATTCTCTGGCTATAGAGGAGTTTTGTGTATTTTTCCTTTATGGCTCAAGCTAATTTGGAATTCCTTATGCAAAAAGGTAGCTGCCTGCAGGAGGAACCCAGAGAACTGAGAAGAGCCAGGCCATGGGGAGAGGGACAGGGAAGACCCTCTAGGTTCAGAGAGGCGTAACGGTCTCAGGTTTTCAGCTCTGGGCAGAGTGTCTCAGAGGTGTGGAAGGCGGCAAGCTCACCCGGTGGCTTACGGTCTGAAAGCTGACTGCCACCTCCTGCAGTCAGTGGGCTTCCCGTGCTGCTGGAGCAAGTAAGCTTCTGAGGTGGAAGCCCTGGCCAAATAAATATCTGGATGCTCCAGGGAGCAGAAGGTTCCGGACACAGGATGGCTTTCTTCCTACCTTATCAAGCAGACCTAGAACTGGGAAGGAGAGGGACTTTGAATCTCTCTCTAAAGGTCCAGAGAAATTTCCTTGGAGTTGATCATTATAACAAGAGTTCTTCCTCCCCCAGCAAGCTCCCTAGAGTGGTCTTGTCTAACAGAGCCAGAATTGTGTAAGGAGGGGCCAGGGATTCAGGCTGCTTGTGTTCAAACCTTAGCTTGATCACATTACCTAATATTCTCTGTGCCTCAGTGTCTTCATCTGCAAAGTGGGAATTACAAGAGTATTTGTCACATAGGATTGTTTATGACTGATGAGGTAACAGGTACCTAACATTTATGGCTCAATAAATACTGTTATTATGGAAAAGGACTTTAAGATGCCTTCTAGTCTGTTTCTCTGCTATTCCTGTGAATCAGCCCTGCATATATATATATATATATGTATTTCTTCTGGCCTCTGAACTCCAGGCTCAGCAAGGGAAGAAAGCCCAGTCCCTTCTGGGGACCATGAACATAGCCAGGAGCATTCATCAGCAACAATGAGGTGATGAAAGCCACTCTGGGGAACTGGGAGGTGGGAGACCTGAGAATCTTTCAGTGTAAGAAACCTGCCTGCCAAGTATTCCTGACTTGATTCATTCAATCCTTCACCTGCCAAATACGTTTTATAGTGTTTATGTCCCAGACCTTCCACATTTATTGGGTTATTTAATCTTCACAATGACCTCACAGAATAGGCTGTAAAGATATTATCAGAGAGACCATCTGGGACCGGGTCTCCCGTCCTGACACCCTACTCTAGCAGGCTACTCAGGGGTAAAGAGGGTCCCCAAACAGCTTGGTCCTGGACTAACTACACTGGGGAAGCTGGGAGGTGGCTTCACAGGGCAGAGTTCAGGGTCCCACAGTAATAGAGTGAATAACAACAGGTGATTCAGTGGGTTATTTGGGGACAGACACTAGGCAGGAATAGGGCTGGTCCTCTCCCCACCTGAAACACTCCCACTTAACCCCTGACCTCCCAGAGCTCAGGAAGTACATGGCACTATTGCTGGAACGAAAATTTGCAAACATGCAATTCCAGGTGCCCTGGACGTAGGGAGAGGCACCGGGGTCCAGGTTTACCCTGACCTGACTCTGTGTGACTGGGGGTCAGTCTCATGGTCCTGCCCTGCTCACAGGGCAGGGTTGGACCCTGTTGTTCCCAGCCCCAGCTCTCCAGCACGGAGCAGGGCTGGGAGCCTGGTGAACTGTCAGGCCCTGCCGCCTCATTCCCTGGCATTATAAAGGGAGGTGTCAGACCAACTGTACTTACGGTTCCTGTGAGCATGGACAGCCTGTGACGACCTACTCTGTATGAAATGACCTCAATTCCCTCCATCTTGTGTCATTTGCTTTCACTTTGTGGGTCTCATTTACATCCTTTTAAAGTTTTTTTTTCAGTTTAGTTCATCTCAACATTCTTGGGAAACCAGTATATGCCGGACATTGAGCTGGGGCCTGAAGGTCAGGTGTGCCCAAGGGAGCTGCTTCCCAGGTGCTTCTGGTCTACTGGGGGCAGACAAGCAAACTGGTAATGAGACCAGGGGGCAGAGGAAAGATCCCACCAGGCCAGAGAGGGTCTCCATCAAGGAACGCAAGTCTGGAAAGAAACTTACCCTCTTTCAGGAGGAAGTGGAGGGGGACTAACCTTCAGTAATGACTTTTCTTGGCCAAACACCATGCTAGGTAACTTACAGATGCTATTTCATTTCATCCTTACAGCAACCTTCATAGCAAGTATTAAGCCCATTTTCCAGATGAACAAAGATTCAGAGTGTGCTTAAAGCCGTACTGTGGGGTTGAGCAGAGACTCAAATTCAAGGCTGCCTGACTCCAGAGCCCATACTCTTTCTCCCCAACTAAGTGAGACTTTGAAAACTGCATCGGGCCTGGGTCCTGCTGGCCCTCTCCGAGTCATCCTGGTCTCTCCCTCTGGCCAAAAGGAGAACTGCCACTTTAAGAGACAAAGCCCCTTTTTAGGTTGGTTTCCATCCATTTTGAATGGCCCAGCTGCTGTGGTCTCCCTGCCTCCCTGTGGACTAGCCAGGGAGGTTCTCTGCAACTGAGCACCATGCTCTGGCTTGTCAATGTTTAAAGGCAGCAAGAATGTTATCTCGATTACCCTAGCTGTTCAGATTACCCCAGTGCAGGGACCCGGGCACTGGGGGAGGCGGCACATGGCAGATTCATCAGTCACCCTTCTGCTCTGCAGAGGGAGGAGAGATTATTGGAGCAAAAGGGAGCAAGGAGGGTGGCTGGGAAGACACTCTGTAACAGGGACAGAGCCCCCAGCTGCTGGTGTGTATGGCTCTGGCCACGTTCTCCTCCACCCTGCCTTTTCCCGGCCATCAACCAGCACTCGGGGTGGGCCTGCTAGGGTCTCTCAGAGCTTTCCTGGGACTCCCAAAACGGAGGGTGGTGAGTGGTGATTTTCTGTAGGGCATACACACAGATTTTCTTTGAGCCCCTTCTGGTATCTCCTGAGCATCTGAATCTGCTTATTTTCAGGGAGAAAACACCCCAATATTTGTCTCTCTTATAAACTGTTGAAAACAAGGACCTGGAGTGCTCCAGGGATATGGGCATTCTGCGAAGGTCACATTTAACCACACCTTCAGCCTAGGAGCTGGGGGTCTCCATGCCTGGGGCCCTGGCTGCTGAGTACCCTGAGCAGGACGGACAGGCTCTAGCCCCTCCCCCAGAGCCCTTGGAATGCCTGGAGCGATAGTCAAGGTCTATTTAGGGAGTAGAAACCTCATGGTTCAAACACAGCACGAGAGGCCATTCAGACATTATTTACAGGCCTTGTCTAATGACGCAGCCTCCAAACTGGGAGGGAGGGGACTTGCTGCCTTCTCCAGTTTCTCCTGCTCTCTGACTTCCTCAACACCAGGTGACAGTTCCACCCCCTCCCACCTTCTTTCTACCCGGGAGCACCTCATGCCCCCCGTATCTGAAGTGTCACTTCCAGCTGGGATCCTGGGGTGAGTCTGCTTAGGACAGAGGGTGGGACCTGGCAGTGGGGCAGAGGGCCTGCCAGCAGTGCCAGAGGACAGAGAGCGGTACCTAGTTAGGAGGCTGGTGGGGCCAGAGGGCAGAGAAGTCCCACTGAGCTACATGGCCCTGCCCTAGAGGTGCTCCCTGTCTGGTGAGAGTTAAAGAAGGCAGGATCCTTTCCTAGGAGGACTTCTGCAGGAGGGGGTGGAAAATGGGGACAGAAAGGGAGATTTCATAATTATTTCACTCCTAACTCAAATGGGAAGAAAGCTGGTTGAATGGGTTATAGAATGGCCAGCATATCAGATAAATGTACCAAAGCCTGGACCCTCAACTTGTACATTGGGTCTTTGAAGGCTGACCTGCAAGAGACTGGGAAGGACATGCCTGAGGCCCCGTGGCATCAGGATTGAGGGCATGCTAGGGATGGCACGGAGTCTCTGCTCTGCAAAGCTCATGCAACCTCATGTGTAGCTGGGGTTTCCAGGCTGGGAAGCCCCTCCTCCTGATCTCGTCCTTACCCCTCAGCAAACATGCTTGGCCTCCCCACCAAACACATCATATCTTTACCCCCAGAAAGCACAGGCCCTGATATGCATGTGATATGTGTAATAATAGTCCCTATCTGGAAACATTAGGAGAATTAAATGAGGTAAGCTTTGTGGAATGCCTAGAACACTTAGCCCCTGGAAGCACTCACTGAACGTCAGCTATAATTACCAAAGGTGGTAAGAGGGATGAGGTGGGAAACATGGCTCCTACATAATCGCTATGTCATAAACAGAGCTTCATGTCAAAGAAAGCTCCTGCATCGAGGCCCCTCTGGGCCCTAGCATACATCAAGCCCTGAACATAACTGTGTTCCATTTTCTTCCATAAAGCCACAGACTCAGGACTTACTGACCACCGACCGGGCTCCAGACACTACCAGTGCAGGTGAGACCGGGTCTGCGCTGTCAGCAAAGTCACGGTCTTTGTAGGGGCGCAAGAAGGACTCCTGGGAAGGGTCCGCTGACAACGCAGCCCACCTGGCCATCAACGGCCCAGACGATGGGACTGGCCCAGGTGCTCCTTAGAGGTCACGGAAGGAGCAGAGTGGGCCCTGAAGCCGTCCAGGAAGGCCTGCTGGGGGAAAGGGGGCCTATAGGGGATGGCAGCGGTCAAGGCCAAGGGAGAGTCTTGCGGGGGGCTTGTGTGCTTGTCTCAGGCCCCATTGCGATGCAGCCCTACTCTGTGCAAAGCGATCCAACCTTCAGGTCAGTGGGTGGGAGATGCACAGGTGGCTTTTGGCTCAGGTGGAATCCTTCGATCTCGCTCTGCCTGGGGCAGGGTTAATCTCACTGCAAGAGGACTGCTACCTCCCTCCCTGCATCCCTCTCCCTCACCAATGAGCTCTCATCAAGGGGGGCTTTGGATAAGGATTTGCTCATTCGGAACTATTTATGAAGCACTTAGTATGTACCAGATGTTGTTCTAGGCACTGGAGATACAACAGTGAGTATAACAGACCACATATCCATTCGCAGTGTGTAAGAGAGGGTGGGGGGCAGTCAGATGAACAGGATAAATGAGTGGAATACATAAACACTATGTCCCATTGTATTGTGATAGTGCCAAGGAAGAAAATGAAGCAGGGGAGGGGATGAGATTTGAGAGAGGGTGGCTGGCATGTGAGACCACAGTCCCTGCCCCCAGGGGGGTCACCATCTGATGGGCAGCTCTCAGTCTGAGTACAGGAATCTGGTGAGCCTTCAGAATGCAGATGCCCAGGCCCCACTTCAGAGAGTTTGACGTCAGGAAAGGGATGTGACCCCAGGCACCCCCTCTGAGGAGCACTGCTTCCTCGGGAAACCCAGTCCAAGAGGGGTGGCATCGATTTTCCCCTAGGAGGGCCCTGTGGGAACCCCAAGAAAACTGGACAAAGGGCGGCCCCAGCAGTGTCGCCAGCCTTCCGGCTGTGGGGTGTCTTCACATGCCACTCCCTCTTCCTGGGGCCCGGGCCCAGCGCCCAGCCTCCCCAGAGAAAAGGACAAGCTTGGAGTTCCCACCAAACCCTCTACCAGACACAGCTGGGTTGGGCTGGAAGAAGGGGAACAACCAGTCTGAGGACAGAAGCCTGTTTGGGGTTCTGCCACCTGAGTCAGTAAGCGGAGGCCCACGCCCAGCCCGCGGTGTTGTACAGCAGCCTACACCCTCCTCTTTGCAGTTGCCGGGCACAAAGCTCTTGTGCCAGAGGGAAATGGACTCTCCTGGGACTTCCTGGAATGCTCTGTTTATTCCAGAAAGTGCTTATTGAGCCCTTACTTTGTGTCAGACACTGTTCTAGATGCTGAGGCTGCACAGCGGCCAGAACCTGCTGTCTTAGCCTGCATCCTACTGGGACAGACGGACGGCGTCTTTTAATGATCAAGACTAGCACGGAGGGAGCGGATAGAGAGTGTCAACAGTGAGCGTGTTGTTGAAAGTTTAGATGGAACGGCCAGCGGGGGCCTCATGGAGAAGGTGGCCTTGAGTGAAGACTTTAGTAAGCAAAGGAGGCATGAGGGTTTCTGGGGGAATAGAATTCCAGGCCAACAACATGGCAGGTACAAAGGCACTGGGACAGGGCTGTGTGTGGCAGGTTTGAGTTCCAGCATGTCGGCCAGTATGGATGGGGCCGAAGGGCAGGTAGGTAAATGAGGAGATGGATTCAGCCAGCTCCAGTTGATCCTAAAGGGCCTTGTAGGTCATAATGAGGACACGGGCGTTTACTGTCAGTGAGGCGGGGAAGCCAAAGGAAAAATATGGCAGAGGAGGGCCCTGATTGGACTTGTGTTGAAAACAGATGAAGGGCAACAAGGGTGGAGGCCAGGAGGCCAGGAGGCCAGGAAGGAGGCCACTGAAATATGCCTGTGGGAAATGATGGTGGTTTGGATTGGACTGCTAGCAGTGGGAGGTGAGAATGTTGGATATTTCAAGGAAAGAGGCAACCGTGTTTGCTGATACATGTGGGTTTTGAGAAAAATGTTTCATGTGCATATGCCAAAGACTACATGAAATCCTTTATATACATTATCATTAAAATTTCACTGTAATCATGTAAGTGCAGCTCTATTGTATGTGCCACTTTAGAGATTCAGAAACTGTCACTTGGGCTTAGTAATGAAAATCTCATGGCTAGCAAGTGGTAGAGTTGTGTTTAAATCCAATCTTCCTGAAAGCAGACCCTGAGCTCTCAGCAGCTACACTGGGAACGTCTCATCTGTTCATTCACCAACTCGCCAGTGCACATTTCCTCTGCAACAGGTACTAGACTGGATGTTGGTATGTAAAGATGAGGAGGAGACAGTTCCTGATCTTGGAGAAGGGACGGTTTGGTGGAAGAGACAGATATGAATAGAAATAACTGCTGTGAGTCCATACTAACAGCATTTGGTACAGATCCTAAGACTTCAGAAGAATGGATGGGTCATTCCCTGGAGGGGAAAGGCACCTTGGGGAGATGAAGTGTGGGCTGGACAGAAGACCTGAGTGGGGCTGTGCTGGAAGAATAGGGGACGGAAAGCCTTCTGGGCCAAGGGAACTGTGTGTGCCCAGGCACGAGGGTGTAAAGGGGCTGGGGCACTCAGAGGATTGCATGTGCAGTGCCTCAGTTCGGGGGGAGTGTGGGGAGGCTGGGGAGGGCAGAGAGGAGCTGGAGTGGTCAGCAGGGCAGTAGGCAGGCCCGGAGCAGCTCACCCTGAGGGCAAGGGGAGGTCACTGCCGGTCTCCCCAGGACAGAGAAGCCATCAGATCCGGTCCTCCAAAGGTCTCTCTTTATGTGGCGGGTGGATGCCAGGTAGAAGAGGCTATGGTTTTCCTTGTTTCCACACAATGCTACCTGGGAGATCTGTAAGACCCTGAGAACAGGAACACGCTCCCAGGAAACAAACAGTACCTTCCCAGGCGGGTGTGTCTCTCCATGTATCTATAAATACACTCACACACAGCCCTTGGCTGGAGTCCCACACTGGCCATGACAGCTTCTTGCCACACTCCCTGAGCTGCCCCGCCTCCCCTCTCCTCTCCTCTGGCATGACCCAGTGCCAGAAAGCCCCACATTTTGTCACCCAGCAGCTTGGCCAGGATCTGA
This sequence comes from Smutsia gigantea, assembly GCA_032199065.1. NCBI lineage: Eukaryota > Metazoa > Chordata > Mammalia > Pholidota > Manidae > Smutsia > Smutsia gigantea. The sequence goes on from JAVSCE010012832.1 coordinate 45,409, forward strand.
GCCCTGTCTTACCATTATTCCCTTAGGACATCAAAGCAAGTCCCTCAACTGCAGCACAAATGATGTGAGTTTGGCCAAAGGAGGAGGTAAGGAGACCCTTAATCCCAAACTGAGCACTAATGAACTCCCTAGAAGGATGAGAACTGTGGCAGGGGTGGGTGTTTGAAAACCTGACCCCCATCCAGTGGTTCAAGGACCATTCTGGGCAGAGGTAGCAAACGGTAGAGAGACAGAGACAGAGAAAGTCAAAATATACATATGTATATATGTGTGTGTGTGTGTGTGTGTATGTGTACATATACATGTATATCAACATATATGTATATACACACATTATATCTCTATCTCTATCTCTATATATGTGGCGAGAGAGAGACACAGGAAACAGGGGCAGAAAGAAGAGACAGAGAGATGGGGCAACCTATCTCACTGGGGGTTTTAACCATGACAATCTTCAAGGCGCCTGCTAGGTACACAGAATTAATGTTCATATGCAGCAGAGCCCAGCTAAGTTCCCCTTGCACATCCCCAGCTCAGATAGTTGTACCAGCTTCCCCTGTTCTAGTCAGACCTGGAGGTAAACAGAACAATGGGCCAAGGAAACAGGGAAAACCTGGGCTCACAGGGATTGGCAGAGTGAAAGTCCCCCCCTCAAGGTTGACTGGCCCCTTCGCAGGCGCAGGCCCCGGGGTTCCGGCAGGTCTGAGGCTGAGTCTGTCCCGCAGTCAGGGCCTGGCTATTCCCTCTGGATCACCCAGACTTGGCACGTCAGGCAGGCAGGCTGAGCTACGGTCAGACAAGCTGTCCTCCTCAGCCCCCCAGCTCATCAGGGATGGGCAGGGACCCTGCCCACTGGGGAGAGGGATGAGTCTTACTCTTCACGTGACTTTACAGTGAGGGACAGGGGCCCTTGCCTCTCGGGCCCCTGTCTCCTCATCTTTAAAATGGGAATCAAAACATCTGTGTGATCTCACTTATATGTGGAATCTAACAAACAAACAAAAAACCCGAGTTTATAGATACAGAGAGCAGACTCGTGGTTGCCTGAGGTGTGGGCGAAATGGGTGAATGGGTCAAAAGATGCCAACTTGCAGTTATAAAATACTTAAGTCCTGGGGATGTGATGTACAGCAAGGCAACTATAGGTAGTAATACAGTATTGCGTATTTGAAAGTTAAGAGAACAGATCTTAAGGGTCCTCACTGCAAGAAAAAACTTTGTAACCACGGATGGCGGCCCATGTTGACTGGACTCATCGCAGTGACCACTGTGCATCGACTTTGGATTGAAAGACAGTTGCCTCCACGTTGAGGCTGACGTCAGGCAAATCTTTATGTCGCCCAAATGTTCAAGGGCAGGGTCTACACACAGAACAGGCGCCTGTCCCCCAGCCAGAGCACTGTACCTCACAAACGAGGAAAGCAGTAAAACTCAGAATTAGGAAATGGAGACTGTTGAATACAATCTCAAATTTGGTAGAATGGTAATGTTCAAGACACAAATCATTATGCATTCAGTACTTTTCAAAAAATCCTTATGACTCTTGAAGTTTAGGGGCTATGAATAAAGATTTCTGAAATGCACAAAAAACAAAAGAAGAAACCGTTGGCGGCTCACTCTCCAGGGCTGCTGTGAGGAAGGATCGAGGTGGCAGCTCTGTAAGTTGTGCAACCCAACACAAGGGGCCCTGAGTGGCCTCTGCTCTGGGCTAGTCTGTGCTTCCATCGCCCCCAAACCACAGCAGGGTTAGGTGCTTACTTAGGTGGAGGGCCCGAACTGGGTGTCCCCAAGGCCTGTGTGGACAGCCTGTCTCCCTCAGGACTGTGTATACAGAGAATGTACGGTGAGGCTGGGGGCGCTCCATCCAGGGAGAAAAAAGGCTCTTCCAAAAGGCCTCAGCCCTCAGGCTGACCACAGCCTCTTCCCTACCCACCTACCCTCACATTTCCAGACTCCTAGGGGCCCTCAGGTCTCCAGGTGAGAAACACTCTTGGAAGAGTTGGGGAGCAGACCACTCAGCAGGGTGTCCTCCTCCCTCACCCCTTCCCCCAGCTCCTCGCTTCAGGGTGCCCAGAGTGGACCCTGGGGGGACCAGCAGGATGCAGACCATGATCTGAGAGAGGCGACAGGAGGAGGGACACCAGCAGACCCAGTTCCAGTTCGCCCAGGGGGCCTCCCCCATCACCCTGATCTTTCCTGCCCCTGAGCTCTAACAGCAATCCATGTTTAAGGTCTTGACATCACTACACTCTGTTTTATACCATAATTAACTTAGACAAGATCTCTGAACTTGAAGCTTATAAAATCTGTAACACTACTGTGATAATAAAACAGTTACCACCTGTTGAGTCCCTGTGTCGGGCACTTACACAGTTCAGGTCTAATCCTCCTAACAGCTCTATGGTTGGGTGTGTTCCCCAACAGGTGAGAAAGCTGGGGTCCCACCGGGGAAGTCACACAGCTAAGGTCATCCACAGTAGCGCCATCAAGGTCTTGCACTTGGAAGTCTGTGTTCTTGGATAATGACCCCTTAAAGGAGCGCATATGGTTGAGGGAAGTGAAGTACAGTGTCTTCAAATTTCTTTGAAGAACAGAGAATGCCTCCATCTGGTTGGATGGTGAACATCCTTGGGAGAAGAAGGTCACTGAAGAAAGTACTGGGCCAGTGGATTATTCAGGCACCCGACTGCTGGAGAGATGCCTTGTGCAAGAGGGCTCAGGGGCTTAGCAGGATCTGTGAGTGCATCCAGCACTGACTGGGGCAAGGGACAGCTGCTTCTAGGTGGCGACCACCGTGCGTGTTCCTTCTGTAAGGACAGGGAGGTCACCCAGCCAGGCTGAATCGCAAGAGCTGTCGTCTGCCCATGGTGCTGCGTCTTCTATGCATCACCTTGTTCGCTCCTCCCAGCAATTCCAGGCTGCCCCGTGATCCTCTCCGTCTAGCCAATGAAGAAGCCGAGGCTTAAGTAACCTGCCAGGGGCACAGTGTCAGGAACCAGTAGAGCTCAGGTTCCAACCTGGAACCCCCTTTCCGGACACCTCCGGCCACATCACGCATCTCTTTCACCCAGTCTGACAGATGGAGAAGTCTACCATGGACTAGCTCCCTGTGCTCGGGTTCTGCATGGGCACCACCAGCAGGGAACAGGCGGCCCCAGCAAATTCCAGCACCAGCCGTAACGACAAGCTCACATTCCCCGTAAATGAATATATTGGCATTCTGTTTGTCCACCCACCTGTGTTTGGTTGGTGTGAGCCAGGCCTTCCGATGTTAACAGGCCCTGGTGACATGAAAAATAAAACAAAAACGAGCTCTAAATCTGTCAAGCTAAGACAGGCCCTGTTTTCACCAAGGTCTGCCTCGGGGCATTGGGGTGCTGATAGGGGCAGAGGCTCACTAAAGAACCAGGTACAGCTCGGGATGTGGAATCAGAGATCCTTGCTGTGTGTCCTGGGGTGACTTACTTAACTTCTCTGAGCTTCATTTTCTGAGCTACCTCACAAAATAAAAGCATGTGAAAAAACTCTGTCAACTAAAGTGGTCTGCCCTGAGTTACCCCTGCCGTGGGGCCCGGCCAGCCCACTGGGCCCAAGTCCCCCCACCCCGGAACTGCCGTGGGGCCTTGTTCCTGCCTTCTGCCTCCTTCACTCTTGGTGTGCGTGCTGCTTCCTCTCCGGTCTGGGAGGCGAGACTGAGCAGCCGGCCCTCCCAGCCAGGAGGCTTCCCCAGGGCTTGTCCTGCTGTGGGGATTGGCCAGCACCCACCCTGCCCTGTCAACCCTTCTCTGTACCCCAACCTGGGAACAGTGGGCCCACGGTGGCCCTTCAGTCAGTGTTTAAAAGGAGGGACTCTGAGCAGTCAGGCAGCAAGAGGGCACTGACCCGGCAGTGGGAGGGGCCTTAGCACCTTGTCTCCTTCACACTCTGAGGTCATCTCTCTGCCCCATGTGGCTGCAGGCCCCTCCTGAACGTCAGGATTTATCCTTGCTGGAATATCACCCTGCAAGCTTATCTCTGCTGGGTTTCCTGGTGGTGACAGCACCTCCCCCTCAGGCCAGGAGCGCCAGGGTGGAGGCCATGCTTCCCCACCTGTCCGCATTAGCCCGCCCCCCTGGGCCGGGTCCTTTCCTGGTCCACCTGGCTTGGCAGGTGACAGCCCAGGCTAGCTGGCTGGACCCGAGCAATTTCTTGCCTCTGGGTGAGACAGTGATCTCACTGAGCTTTTTGGGTTTTGCTTTGTTTTGTTTGCCTCCTGGTCCAAGAACCTGAGGCTGTTTTGCATCCCCCGGGCCCCTGTCGTCTAGTCAGAGAAGCAAGCCAGACTTCCTCGACCTGGGCCCAATAGACCTGGATTGCAGGAGCCTGGGGACGTGGCGGGGGTTGGTCACTAGGGCAGGGCCGCCTCCAGAGTCTACTGGAGGCCACCTCTCTGTCGCAGGGCCTCCACAGCAGCTCCCTTCTGGGCTAACACAGAGGCAAGTGGTTCCAGAAACTTCTGCAGCACCAACAGTAACCTCTCCAAGCACAGAAGACGTCCTACCTGGCCCCTTCCTGGACCCCAGGACCTGGGCTGACAGGAGAAGCTGCCCAAGGGCACCCACAGGCCTTTCCCCTGTACTTGGACAGTTATACACACAACTCTGCCCTCAAGAACTTCCATCCACACACACCCTGAGGAAGTCAGATGGTGAGAAATGGTGACGGGCTTAAAATAAACATGAGCAGCTACTTTAGACCTCTGGGGACTGGGTGCCTTTTCTGGGCTGCCTTATGCCTCATACCTTGCCAGGAGCAACACCCACTGAGACCGATTTCCAACTCCCTGCCCAGCTTCCGGTAGGGCAGCTCGAGGACCAGATCAGAGGCTTGACTCCCCCTGCGAGGGATAGCAGATATGCCAGGAGAACACCCTCCCGATCCTATGCGGATGCAGGTGGACAAGAACAGTTTGTGTCTCCCTCTCTCTCCTTTCCTTCCAAGGAACAGAGAGATTTACTGCAGTTCTTTCTCCAGAGTCAGGATTCGCCTCTCTGTAGTGTGGAAGGAAAGGTGGGGCTGGGAGAGTTCACAGGATCCCGCAGGAAGTTGGGGCCTCCCTCACCGCAGAGCTAGTAAGGAGGCAGACGTGCCACTAGGACGACAGGACCAACAGGGAGATGGCACCGTGCTGTGCATCTCCACCTGCCCGGGCTGCTCCTTACCACCTTCTCCCTGGTGGGACAGTGGCTGATGCCAGACTGCTGACACCATAGGGCTACATGCGACCCATCTGAGCACCAGCCCCTCTGGTGTGCACAGAGCCCTTAGGTCACCGTGTGACATGGAAAGCTCCCCTGGTGGAGGGCAAGCGGCCATTTCTATATTCTGGGGCCACTTGGTGAGCAAAGAGATCGCTGATGCTCAAAAAATACAGTCAGAGAGACGCAATAGGGCAGGGAGTAAGTGCCTAGCCAGCAGGGGGTCTGGGGTTGGAAATGGAGGTCCAGGAGCAGGGGCCTGCAGTGATCCTACCATTGCAGAGCCCCCAATTATGGGGAAGTCGGGCCAGATGGAACCACCAAGAACTCGCATCCCTGCCTCAAGCAGAGAACACCACTGAATTTCCAGGCAGAGGGTAAGTGGCCTCGAGGGTGAAAGCTGGGGGACTCCTTGAGCTGGAGTCAGGCTGGCATCTCTGGCTGGGAACCCAGGCCTCCACTACTGCTTCCTTTCCAGGAGTCTCCTGTACCATCCTCTCCTCCATGCTCAGCATCTCCTGGATTATAAGAGCACTTGTCTGTCCCCTTTCTTCTAGAAAACATACAGGTTGGGACAGTGTCCATGCCCTACTTTTCTGGGGCCCAGGCCACCTTGGTCTCAGTACTTCTGGACACCACTGGACTTCAGGCTGAAATAAATCCTACTGACCGGCTGCAGCTCACAAAGGAACTTTTTCTGTTCAGTTATTGGCTAGGGGCCAGGGGCCTCTCTCCACTCCTATCTGGCCCAGGCTCTCTGCTCTTGAGGCCAGGGAAACATAAAGAGCGTGCTGGTAAGTCCCATGCTGGTCCCTGCTACCCGTCACAGCACCTCTCCAGCCTCCAGGTGTCCTGCTAGGTTGATTTGGTGGTAACTCCTGGAGTCAGTGGTCCACATTCCCTGACGCTTGATCCCTTCCCCAGCCCTCTCCTTGCAGATTCCCCTGTGTGGCCAAGACCCCTTAGCAACAGGTTCCATCACTAGGCAGTAGGTAACCCCTACTCACTGTAACATGGTAATTACAGGACAAGGATTTTGAGTTGGATGGACCAGGATCTGAATCCCTGCTCAAACAGTTACTGTCTGTGTTACCTTGGGCAATCCACATAACCTCTCTGAACCTCAGTTTCCAAATCTGTCAGTCAGGATAATAGTTCATGGGTTGTGCATGATGGAAGAGAATAATGTGACTCCATGGACACAAACACTGGGCCAACGACAAGTGAAGTTTCAAGGAGAAGCATGGTATAGCTTGCTGGAGGATTACTTTTACTAGGAAAACTTAGGTAAATGTATTTTGAAATGAATTAGTAGAATGTAAACTTTGAGTGAATTTTAAAGAAGAAAGACTCAAACGTTTTTACTCATGATCACTTGTTTTGGATCATGCTCTAAGCGTGGGGGCCCGGGGTTACCTGGCAGAGGGTTGCTCTCTCTGCCTTTGGGAGGCTCTTGATAGAAAAGCCTGAAACTGCTGTGCGTGGGGGCCAGTTCCTGCTCGGTGCATGGCATGCTCTCTTCAGCAGACCTGTCTCCACTTTTCCACGGGCTTTTGCACATCTGAGATCTCTCTTTGACTGAGTCCCAGCTCTCCTGGGCTTCGGCCCTGGGCACCAGGACAAGAATTAGGTCGGGCCTCCACCGAGGGGCTGGAGCAGGTGTGCTCTTGTGCAGACTTATTAGTAACGTCAGAAAGGTGGGTAGGGAGAGTCTCTTTGCACAGATTCCAGGGAGGTGGGCGTGGGGCTAAGGCAAGCCACTGTGGTTTACTCTAGTGCTCCGAGGCCCGGCCCAGAGGCCCAGGGAAGTTTCGGGCGGACCCTGGGGGTTTGGTTGGAGACAGCACTCAGACACTGGCTCCAGGGGCCCGGCCACATTTGGGAGGATGAAAGCTGTCGCCAAGCCCGGAGCAGGGAGGAGTGCCTAGTGTGTTCTAGGCTCTGGACCAGATGATTTGCACATGAGGTTTCAGTTAATACAACCATTTGTATATAGTAATAACATTATCTCCATGCTCAGAGAGGTCGTGAGACTTGTCCAGGGGCACACACCTACTGTGGTGGAAGCTACTAGTGGTTCCTCAATAACTTTCTACTACTTTATCAGAGTTTTAGCTCTCAACATGGCTCCCTGGAAAGAAGACTGCATTTCCCAGCCTCCTGTGTGGTTAGGTAATGTCACGTGACCGAGTTCTGACCAATAAGAAGTAAATGGAGTAACGTGTCAGTTTCTGGGACCTCGCTTAAGACCGCGGATATGTAAGCGCTCTGCCCCTTTGCCCTCCCTCTATTTAGCTGCTCAGGAGGCGGACGCCACCTTGACCCACAGGAGGAGGGCTGCCCGCCAGAACAGCAGAACGGTGAGCTGGAAGGCAGACCCAGACATTGTACCAGCTCCAGTCTCCTGCCTCTGGGCTTTTATGTGAGAGGAAAATAAACTACGCTGTTAAAGCCGCCGTCATTGTGGGTCTTCTGTTACCCTTTTTGTACCCCATCCTAAGGTATCTAGTAAGTGGTGCAGTGGACGATTTGAAACTGAGACAGTGAGGTCTTAACCCATGCTTTCCCACCACAATTTCATGTTTGTGTGCGCAACTGCCGACCGTCCATCAGCTCTTAGGTATGCATCAGTCCTCGGAGCTCGGATGGGGCAGGAGTTGGAGGGGGGAGCTTGTCTCAGGAACTCTTCACACTCACTCATCCCAAGGACAGCTTAGGGACCTTTGATGGGTCCCGAGGCACCTGCAGGGGCCACAGGCCAGGACCCCGAGAAGATAGTGGAAACGACACCTCCCCTAAGGTATGGGAAACTCCAGCCTTCTGCCACAGGACTCGCTACACAGCCCCCCCTTGTGGCACCCAGGCAGCCTGGGGACCCTGAGTCTCTGACAGACTGAGGTTGGTGCTGACTCCATGTAAGTCTGCTATTTGGTGAGTCGGAATAAAAAACCTTCACCAGAAGCAGTTGTCACACAAAGTACATTTTATTTGCAGCAAATAAGGAGACCATGGGGAATCACTTTGAAAAAGCCATGGATCCACGAGAGCATAGGAAACAAGTCTCTTATCGGGACAAGGAAGTGAATATTAAGAAGGGAAGTCACATCACACGTAGGGGGTGGGTGTGAGTTCTTCAGGCACAGTTTGCAAACCTGTTTCTACGCACATCGCTGTGCCTACATTTGTGTTGCAGCTGTCCTGGGCAGGGATTCTATGATGCAAATGAGGCAAAGGTAACTCTCAGACATTCTTAGTTCATTTGCATGGGCATCGCTCCTGTGGCGTGGACCAAACTGGTTCCAAACAGGTAGAGATTGAATCTCTTCCTAGAACATAACTGGAAAACAACTTTGAAAGACATCACGTACTTTGGAACCCTTCGGGTCTTGAAAAAAAAAGGCTTTCAAGCTGACAGGTCTGCTGGGACACCACTAAGGAAACTGCTAAGAAACCTGCTGAAACAGTAAGTGATGCCCAGCAACACCCTCTTTCCAGGGGGGGAGTTTTGCAGGAGTTTTGTGAGCCAGGCAAAATGGCCAGGTCCCCTCTTAGTGAGGATGTATATTTTCTCTCATCTCATCTCAGAAGGGGTGGTTGCCAGCTTCAGGGCTGTGAAGGACTTAGTGTGAGCTAAAAGAGCTGTAACTACTACTGGTAAACCATCAGAGCCGGCACGTCCCTGAGGAGAGTCTTAACTAGGACCCACCACAGCTGGCTCTGTATCTGGGAAGATGTTATTCACAAACAGGGATGACATGTTTAACTGGCTGGGTGATTTTTGAGGAAGTCTCCTACCCTCTCATTCTCCTGGTGTATATAATGAGGATTGTAGTTACTGCCTCTCAAGGTTATTCCAACACTGAATAAGATACTGAATATGAAAACACTCCAAAAATCTGTAAAGCATCTACACATATAAAGTGACTATGATTCTGCATTTGTACAGTAGAAATAAAAATACTGTTGTTGACACTTTGTGCCCAATCAGATCCCCTTTCCTGGGCACTCACCCTGCAGCTGGTGAGGACGGGTGCTGACAGCTCATACTCCAGAGAATTCCCGCAGCTATATGGAAGGTGCCTTGCTTGCGACCTGGCAGCCAATGGTTGCCTTTAATAGGGGTCAGAAAGGTCAGTCCCCCTTACCTCAAGATAGGATTAACCCTGGTGCAATCCATGCTCCAGAGCTCCCCACCAGAACAGGCTGAGGCCAGGCCACAGCCAAGACCCCAGGCTTGCTTAGCTCCTCCCCTGCCCTCTCTTGCTTCCTCCTCCTTTCACTCTGCTGAGGATTCTTCTTCAATAGCACGTGCTGAAATATGCTTTCAGGAAGCCTGACTAAAGTGTCTACCTCATAAAGTTGCTGTGAGGATAAAATGATATAATACAGGCAAAGAAATTAGTCCCATGCCTGGCATATAGCAAGTGTTCAATAAATGTTAGAGATTGTTATCCAGGAAACCTGAACTTCAGAAACCTCTTCGCGTGATAGTAAAGGGTGGAAATCTGCCGGGTCGGTCAGTGGACTGAATTTTGCCTGTCAAGGGAATGGGGCAGCTGAGGGTTTTGGCTGTCACGTTCTCTCTGCTTTGGGCAGCTAGTGAGAAGGTCCTCACATTGCTGATGAAAAAAAAGCCACTAAATATGTCTGCCAACAGAGGGTGCCATTTCCATACAAATTGATGCTTTCCTTGGCTCATCTGAACCAGGTTTCCTTCACCCAGGCACCTGGGGTTGGTAGGGAAGATCAGTTACATGGCAGAGCAGACTTAAGAAAGTGTCTGGAGACCAGCACAGATAACAGGAGAGGGCAGAACCCGGAGAAACACAGAGTCAAACTGGTGGAAAGTGTCCCAGGTGGTGAGGCTTGAGCAGGGCATGCAGGAACCTATGCAGGGAAGAGGGGAGTATTCCCAGAGGAAACCACCACCCTAGGCCTGGTGACCAAGGCCTGGGCAGGGCACTGGCAGTGAGGGAGGCTAAGGGAGAGTATGAAGGACACCAAAGAGGGAAACAGGACTAAGATTCCAGCAAGGAGTTTTAGGAGAACGAAGGGCCCAGTGACTCAGGGGCAGAAGTCAGGAGAGACATAGTTGGTATGGATCACTGATGGCACTTCTTGCTCCTGTCTGGCTGCTCTGTCATGGCCTCATCCACAACGGCCTTGCCCTACACAGCCCTTCCCAGCAAGCAATAATTCTGCAGGACTCCTGCTCTGGGCAGAGCCCAGACATGGTGCAATGTTTGGAGATGCTGATAGCATTAAGATGCCACTTTTTTTTCCATTCTGAGTAGAGAAGGCAAGAAACGTCCCCACAGCTTTCTCTTGCCTCTGATCTAGGAGCTAGAAATCACAGTAATTTGAACAGGGAAGGTTTGATATAAGAATCATTAAGGGAATTAACTACACAGTGATAATTAAAGGGAATGAATGTTAAAGAATCTTCTGGGGCTGTGGAAGGGGCGGAAGGGGCGCGCCTGGAAGGGAGGGGGCCATCCCAAGGGTGAGCTTCAGCCCTTGCTGGAGAGGGTGTGGCTGCAGCCTACTGGACGGCAGAGTCCTCCGGCTGTCTCAGGACAGAACCCTTCCACACAGAGTCGATAGGGTGGGCCCAGACCTGCAAGCTGGGGCTGCCGAATGGAAGCCCACATAATTCCCCAGGAAGTCGCTTTGGGGGCATGCTGCTGCTGGACTTATGGCAAAGCCATCTCGGGAAGCCATCCTGGGAAAGCGATGCATGCCGGTGGGTCCAGGAAACCTGCTGAGTCATCCCTGTCTTCATCAGCAACCCACCCTTGAGAGCTCAGCTAATCTCGGAAAACCAGGTGGGACACCCACAGAACTAGGCCTATAGACGCCACCGAGGTACTGCCTGAAGTTGCAGGGAGTTAGCGCCCCTGCGGTTCAGAACCCCGGGGACAAGTAGGAAGAAAGCACAGTAGTTCCCTCTTCCCCGTCCCTCCGGCGCCCTCTACCGACCAAGTTTAGCATGAGCCAACTGGTAAAGAAGTGCCGGCCCAGGCTCTAGGAACGGATTTGAGCTGGAAGGCAGTCAATTGATAACCTGGTACAGGATGTTAGTGGGTTCACTGGGGAGCGGGGTGGTGGGAGCGCTCTTCCGGAAAACCTCTTTGAAAAATACTACTTTAGGAAAAATTCCTGCCGGCTGAGAAATGAATCAAAATGAAAAATTCGAAAAATGAAGTGTGAAAGAAAAGGCCAGAAACAAATCAATAGAACTAAATAAAACACATAAACTAAACAATTTTGATTAATGTGAAGCTCAAGAAATAGGATTAAAAAATTCTTACAATTATATATAAGAAATATTTCATAGTTATGGAATTACTTTTAAATATCACAATTTATTTGCTAAAAACCAGGAAGCAACAAAGCTAAAATTTTCATCTAGCATAGTAAATGCCAATAGCTATGGTTTTATTCTCGATAGTGATAAATTCAAGTTAAGGGATTTTAAAAATAAGAAGCAGCCACCCACTAGTAGTATAAAAGTTGAATGGGAATTCCAAGTAACTAGAGAAAGAGCAAGGAAAAATCTAGCAAAAACACAAGAAAGTAATAAGGAGGAGCAAAAGAACATATACAAAGTATAAAGAGAGTAACTCAACCATACTAGTAATCATAGTAAACAGGAATGTTTTTATAAGACATGCTTAAAACAAAATGGTTCTGAATGGTAAAAATATAAGGGGATAGGCAGAGATATACGAAGTAAATGGAAACACACACACACAACCCCAAAGAAAGTAGAATTAAAGGCCAAGAAAGCAATGGCTGGGAAATAGAAGGCACGAACATATCCATCATATGTGTATAATAGTTGTAAACTTGAAGATCTTAAATAATATTACATCACAATCTATAATGTGAAACATATTAAAAATTCAGAAATTGATAAAATAGCTAATGGTATGGAAGAAGAGAAACTTTAAAATACTGTTTTTAGCTTTTGAAAATTGAGAATAAGATATAGAGATGGCAGTTCCTGGTGGTGACGACTAATTAGGTAATTCGGACCAGCCCTTCTGCCGAGAACAGCTAGGAGGGCTGAGCAAAGAACAGAACAACTGCTTGAAAGCACAGGAACACTGCCAGCGTACTAAACAATTATGGGCTAAGGTCTGGAAGAAAACAGATGTGCTGAGAGGTGAGTTCTGCACTGGGGCCCATTTTGCCTTAGATATGTTTGCCAACTGAAAAAATGCAGCTGAGAGGAAAAGTCTGGTAGTTTCATGGGGCTGAGGACAGACGTTAGAGTCTAGAATCCAGCAAGGGTGGGGGCCCTGGTAACACTCCCTGCTCCCCTTCATACACACGCTTTGAGTTGGAGTCCAAAGAGGCTGCACCATAGGTATAAGTCATCTAGTCTGCACATGCCAGCCCAGCTCCAAGTCATCTAGGTGACCCAGAAAACCTCAGTTTCTGAAACTGGATTAGAGTTGCTGACACTGCCGGCATCTTAGGCTTTCTGGGCTTGGAAGAAGCAAATAAACTGGAGCAGGGAAGGAGAACTGAAGTGAACTGCCCACAGGCAGGCTGTCTTGTCACTGGATACACTGCCTCAGCACTCCAAGGCTAGGGCTGGGTCACTGGGGTACAGAGAGAGCTCTTGAGACACAGAAAGCCAGGGGTTGGAGGGCAGAGCAGAGAAAACTCCATCAGGACCCAAAGCTAGTGGCCAATCTTTACAACCAAGTGATGTGTTCCCACAGTTCAAAAAGTCAGCAGCTGGACTGTAAAGCACACAGAAATTTCTGGAACTTCCCTGATACCTGCTGAAGGGAGGGCTCTGATTCTGCCTTCATATCATTTGAAACCAGTGGTGAGCTGAATTTAAACTAAAGCTACAACCAGCCCAGACCTAGCTCAGTTCCATCTCAGATTGATTTCATCCAACATGCTGAAAGACTGACAAAGGAAAGGGTGTGCATTTTTCTAAGTATACATTTTGCTTACTTAAGCTCTATTATTCTTTTGCACAACATCTGGCATTTAATAAAAAAAAATTATGAGTCATGGCCATTTGTCCAGAGCAATTTACAGACTCAGTGCAATCCCCATCAAAATACCAATGGCATTTTTTTCAATGAACTAGAGAAAATAATACTAAAATTTATATGGAACCACAAAAGACCCTGAATAGCCAAGGCAATCCTAAGAAAAAATGAAGCTGGGGGTATCATGCTCCCCGATTTCAAGCTATACTACAAAGCTATAGTGACTAAAAGAGTATGGTACTGCTGCACAAGAGTAGACACATAGATCAGTGGAACAGAATAGAAAGCCCATAAATAAACCCTTTCAAAAATAGTTAACTAATATAGACAAGGGAAGCAAGAACATGCAATGGGGAAAAGACAGTCTCTTCAATAAATGGTGTTGGGGAAACTGGACAGCTACACACAAGAGAATGAAATGGATCACTGTCTAACACCACACACAAAATAAACTCCAAATGGATTAAAGACCTAAGTATAAGACCTGAAACCAGAAAACTCATAGAAGAAAACAGACAGGAATCCCTTGAACATCGGTATGAGTAACTTTTTTCCTGGATAAGTCTCCCCAGGCAAGGGAAACAAAAGCAAAATTAAACAATTGTAACTATATCAAACTAAAAAGCTTCTGTACAGCAAAGGAAACAATCAACAAAACAAAAGACAACCTATTGTATGGTAGAGTATATTTGCAATGACATATCCAATAAGGGACTAATATCCAAAATATGTAAAAAACTTACACAAGTTAACACCAAAGAAAGAAACACCCAATTGAAATATGGTAAGAAACCTGAATAGACATTTTTTCAAAGCAGACATACATATGGCCAACAGACACATGAAAAGATGCTCCACGTCACTAATCATCAGGGAAATGAAAATCAAATGAAAATGAAAATCAAAACCACAGTGAGGTATCACCTTATGCCAGTCAGAATGCCCATTATCCAAAAAACAAGAGGTAACAAGTGCTGGAGAGGATGTGGAGAAAAAGAAACCCTCCTTATGGGAATGTAATTGTTGCAGCCACTGTGTAAAGCAGTGTGGCAGTTCCTCAAAAAACTAAAAGTAGAAATATGATATGACCCAGTAACTCCACTTCTGGGAATTTACCTGAAGAAAACAAGATCCCTGATTCAAAAAGATGTATGCACCCCTATGTTTATTGCGGAACTATTTACAAGAGTCAAGATATGGAAGCAACCTAAGTGTCCATCAGTAGATGAATGGATAAAGAAGATGTGGTACATATACCCAATGGAATATTATTCAGCCATAAAGAAGAAAGAGATCTTGTCATTTGCAACAGCATGGATGGACCTAGAGGGTATTATGCTAAATGAAATAAGCCTAGCAGAGAGGACAAATATCATATGGTCTCACTTATATGTGGAAAGTAAAAACAAAACAAAACATAAATAGACTCATAGACACAGAGAAGAGACTGGTAGTAACCGTGGGGGAGGGGGAGGGGTTGGGGTGGGTGGGTGAAATAGGTGAAGGAGATAAAGAGGCACAAAATTTCAATCATAATATAAATTAGTCATGGGGATGAAAGTACAGCACAGGGAACACGATCTAAAAAATTATGAGCCATCCAAAGAAGAAAGAAAATGTGCCCCATCATCAGGAGAGAAAATAGAAGCAGATCCAAAGATGGCCCAGGTGTTGGAATTGTGAAACAGGAACTTTAAAATAACTATTATAAATATGTTAAAGGAGCTAGTGGAAAGCATAGACAATATATATGCGCAAACAGGAAATTTCAGCAGAGAGATAAAAACTATAAAGAGTCCAAGAAAAAAAATTCTAGTAATGATAAATATTATATCAGAGATGAAAAATCCATGTGATGGGCTTACCAGCAGACTGGAAACATCAGAAGAAAGAAACATGTGGATCTGAAGACAATTCAATGGAAGTTATCCAGTGGAACAGAGCAGAATTCTGAAATAGAACCACATACATACAGTCAAATGATATCTTACCTAGGATATAAAAAAAAAAATAAGTTAAATATAGCTTACGCAAAATTAAAGACTGCTGTTCATCAAAAGACTTAACTAAGAAAAGAAACAGACAAAACCACAGATTGGTAGAAAACAGTTGTAACACATATATTTGAAACTGGACTTCCATACGGAATATATTAAAAACTCTGTAACTTAGTAATAAAATCAAACTCAATGAAAATATGAATGATAGACTTGAGCAGACACTTTACAAAGGAAGACATACAAATTAACCATAAATACATGAAAAAGTGCTCAACATCTTTGTTTTCCCAGTTCTCTGGGAAAAACAAAACTACAATGAGCTCTCACTACATGCCCATTAGAATGTTAAAAGTTTTTCAAACTAACAACAACGCATGTTGGCAAACATTTGGTGTAACTGGAATTCATTCACTGTCCTTGGATGTGTAAGATGGTACAACTACTTTGGGAAGCTATTCAGCAGTTTCTTACAAAATTAAGCATACTCCTACTCAATGACCCCATAGTTCCACACCTACATATTTATCAAATGTTATGAACTGAATGTTTGTGTTTCCCCCATATTCATGTGTTGAAATCCTAACCATCATGTGATGGTATTAGGAAATAGAGCGTTTGGGAGAAAATCAGTTTATGAGACCCTACCTTTATGAATGGGATTAGTACCTTGATAAGAGAAAAGACGAGAGAGATGACCAATCTCTGTGCCATGTTAGGGTACAATGAGATGGTGGTGGTCAGATGTAAACCAGGAAAAGGGGCTTCACCAACAACCTAACAATGCTGGAATCCTAATCTTGGACATCCAGCCTCCAGAACTGTGAGAAATAAATGTTGATTGTTTTAGCCACCCAGGCTATGGTATTCTGTTAGAGCAGCACAAACTGCCAAGACACTAAGGAAGATGAAAATATATGTCCACAAGAGACTTGTACATGAATGTTCATAGAACATTTACATTCATAATAGCCCCCAAATGGAAACAACCCAATGTTTGTCATTGGAAAAGGAGAATGCATTAACAAACTGTAGTATATTTATACAATGAAATATTTCTCAACAATGAAAAGAAACTAAACTTCCAATACATACAATAACATGGATGAGTCTCAAAAACATTATGACTGAAATATGCCAAATCTTTAGTTGGTAGGGAGAAACAAAACCCCACTGACTAATGATACTAAAGAGTATGTACTTTGTGATTCTATTTATGAGATACTCTAAAAAAGACAAAACTAATCTATGGTGATAGAATAAAATTGGTGTTTTTGCTGTGTGGGGTTGCAGGTTGACTGCGAAAGGCACAAGAGAACTTTCTGAAGTGATAAAATTGTTGTGTATCTTGAAAATGTGGGTTATACAGTTGTACACATTTACTAAAACTCATTTAGCTGTACATGTTAGGTGAATAATTGTATATGTAAGTTATACTTCAATAAAATGGAAGATAAATAGGTTTAAAAGATAAATAATAGGTATAAAATTTAACTTGCACATGAGGAAGCAAAACTACAGGAATGAAAACCAGTAGAAACAATAGACAATAGAAAGAGACCCAGAAGGACATCAGATATTAGAGTTTTCTCACACACACACACTTTAAAATAACTGTACTTACTGTGTTCAGGGAGATAGGAAACAAGATGAAGAAATGTTGAAGAGAACTGGAAACTACATAAAGTGACATAGTTGATTTTAAAAAGATCCAAAAATATATTATAAGACTGAAAAAGTAAAATAACTAAACATGAGAACTAAAAAAAAATTAACAGCAGATTAGATGCACTTGAGGAGAGAATTAGTGATTTATAAGACAGATCAGAAGGAAATATCCAGAATTAAAGCATAGAGAGGCAAAAAAGTTGGGATAAAGCAGAAAATAATATGAGATATAGAGAACATAACAAGTGAGATGTTTTAACATATACTTAGACACTTTAGATATTAGATATGTAGATGAGATATTTAGATATTATTTAGACTTAGATATTAGAAGGAGAGAAGAAAAAGAATGGGCAAAATATATGAAGAGATAATGAATGTGCAATTTCAAAAAATAACTGAAAGATATGATCCATAGATTCAAGAAGCCCAATAAACATCAAGAAGGATAAATGAAAGGAATTCCACTACTAGATACATCAGAATAAAATTGCTGAAAACAAAAGAGAGATATAATCTTGAAATAATCAAAAGGAGTAAGAAATAGACTGACAGCCAAGGTCTCCACAGGAACATGGAAGCTGGAAGAGTAATGGAATTATGTACTCAATGTTCTAAGAGAAAATAATTGCTAACATAGAAATCTATTCTTAGCAAAAATGTGCTTTAAGAATTAATATGAAATAAAGATAGTTTCAGACTAAGAGAAAAATGAGAAGATTTTTCAGCAGTGTGTTTGTACCAAAGAAATACTAAAAGACACTCTTCAGACAGAGGAAAATAATCCCAGATGGAAGTTCAAGATTATGAAAGATTTTAAAAGCAACAAAACTCTAAATTCACAGGTAAATCTAAATTAATATTGTATATTTAAGATAACAAAGATATTTAGGGTATAAAGTATATAGAGAATTAAAATTCATAAGTTGGGAGAGGTTTAAATGAGTAATCAAAAAGAGGATAAAATTACCAACTAACTTTAGGATAAATATTGTAATTTCTAAGAATTGTAAAAGAGTATGTAACTTCTAAACTAACAGAAGAAAAAAAAATGAAATGATGAAAATATTCAATCCAGAGGAAGGGACATAAAATATATGGACAGAAAGAAAGCACATTGTTACATGGTAAATATAAACTCATATACATCTATAATTATATTACATGCAAGGAGATTGTCTGAGTATATTTTAAAGTCAACTATTTTCTGTTTGTAAGAGTACATCTAAAACATGAGGATATAGTGAGGCTGAAAGGAAAAGAAAGCATAAAATACCCTAGGCAAATACCAACCTCTCCAAAAGTCGTCTCACTGGACTGACATCAAACAAAATAGACTTCAAACAAAAACACTGCTAGAGATAAAGAGGGATGCTTCATAATGATAAACTGACTCTCTAGGAGTATATAATCATTCTAAGTTTGTGTAGTCTTATTTATACATGGGCTCAAAATATATAAAGCAAAAAATGACTAACTTGTAAGTCAAAGTCAGTACACACACACACACACACACACGTTCTGGCTCTTTCCACCCCAGGGGCCTAGAAGCAAGGATATACAAGGAAGCAGTAAGATGAGTCATGAGAATCGCACTTTATTCTGTGGCCCACCTCCCCCAAATCCATAATCCCTGACTAGCTATGAGAAAAACATCAGACAAACCCAAAATGAAGAACCAAAATGAAGTACTCCTCAAAAATGTTAAGGTTACCCCAAAAAACCCAGAGAAACTCTCATAAACCAGAGGAGGCTAAGGAGATGTGGCAAGTAAATGTAATGTGGTGTCCTGAGTGAGAGCCTGAAATGGAAAAGGAACTTTAGGGAAAAAGCAGGAAAATCCAAATAAAGTGTGGAATTTAGTGAATTTTTAAAAATGATTGAATCACAAAGAGAAATGAGTGAATCTACATTAAACACACATTTAACAGAGTAAATAATTTCATCTATTTCAGTAATAGATTTAAGCAAACAAGAAATACCAGTGAGAATATAAAATACTCACAGAACACCATTAAACGTGACCTAACGGACATACAAACGGAGGATGTACATTCCTTCAAACACCCATGGAGCATTTAGAAAAATTAACTGAACACTGAACCATAAAACAGTCCTCAACAAATTCGAGAGGATTGAAATCATACAGAGAATCTTTCTGACCACAATGAAATTAAGCCAGGAATTATTGGCAAAAAGAGATGATCAGAAAATCCCCATATAGTTTGGAAATTAAGAAATATACTTCTACAAAGACCTTTTGGATCAAAGAAGGAATCATGATGGAAATAGAAAATATTTTGAAGTGAAGAATAACAAAAATACTATAGATCAAAACGTGTGAGATGGAGCTCCACAGGGTTTAGAGGGGTATTAATAACGTGAGCTAGAAGGGCTGAAAATTAATGATCTTGTATCCAACTCAAGAAGTTAAAGAAAAGCGGTCAAATAAACCCAAAATAGAAGAAAATAATAAAGATAAAAGCTGAGAATTTTAAGATGAAAAGAAAACATAAACAGTCAATGAGGCGAAAAATGGCTCTTTATAAAGACTAATAAAATTAAAATAAACCTCTGGCAAAACTAAGCAAGATAAAAAGAGAAATGACACAAAAAATCCAAGGAGGCGGTGTAAACGGGCACATCATTATATCAAAGTCACTAAAAAGATAGCAAGAAGTTATAATCAACAAATTCTGTGCCAATACATTTGAAAATTTAGGTGAAATGAACCAATTACTTAGTAAAATACAACTTATCACAACTGACACAGGAAGAAATAAAAATGATGAAGTCCTAACTAATAGAAAATTAAAAATTATAACAAAAAACCTTTCCTCAAAAAAAGGGCAACTGGCTTCACAGGCAAATTCTATCAGATGCCAAACTTTCTCCATTTCTCCCAAATAATGGAAGAATACAAAATTCATCTCAACTCATTTTTATGAAGATGGCATGACCTTGCTAGCATGACCTGGCAAGATACTATGAGAAAAGAAAATTACAGGCTAATCTCACTCAGGAACATAGAAGCAGAAGTCCTAAACAAAATATTAACAGATCCAACAATATATGCAAAGGATATTTCATGACCAAGTCTGTGTACTGCAGGAATGCAAACTTGGCTTAATGATAGAAAATGAATCAGTGCGATTCACCACATTAACAGAGCAGAGGGGAAGCACAGCGGACGATCATCTCAGTAGATGAGAAAATACATTTGATAGAATCAGTATTTATCAACTGAGAAATCAAGTTTTAACAAGTAGGAAAACAGGGAAACTTCTTTAATCTGATAAGGGTGTCTACAAAACATTCTTAATGGTGAAATGTTGAAAAATTTAAGATTGTGAACACAGCAAGGAAGTCCTATATGACCACTTGTATTTACCATTGTAATGGAGGTTAAGACAAGACAAAAATAAAGCAGGAGATTTAGAAAGGAAGAAACAAAACTGTCATTATGGTAGATATGATTTTTAATTGACAAACTTTTTCTTAGAGTAATTTTAGGTTTACAGAAAGGTGAGCTAATAGTGCAAGAGTTCCCATATCCCCACCCTCTCTACAGTTTCCCCTATTATTAATATCTCACATTTGTGTGGTATATTTGTTATACTTGAGCCAATATTGAGATATTACTATTAATTAAAGTACATATTTTATATTAAGTGTTCACTCTTTGTGATATTCTGTTCTACCGGGTTTTGATGAATGTATAATGTCATGTATCCACTATTATTATAGTATTTTACCGAATCTTTGCCCCTAAAAATCCTCTGTGCTTCACTTACTCATCCTTCCCCTCCTCTTCCTGAATCCCTGGCAGTCATTGATCTTTTAGCTGTTTCTATAGTTTTCCTTTTTTCCAGAATGTCATATAATTGGAGTTAGATAGTATTTAGCATTTTCTGACTGGCTTCTTTCATTTAGCAATATGCACTTAAGGTTCCTTTGTGTCTTTTTGTAGCTTAATAGCTCATTTCTGTTTATTGCTGAATAACATCCCACTGTATGGATGTGCACAGTACCACAGTTTGTTTATTCACTTACTGAAGGACATCTTGATTACTTCCATTTTTGGGAATTATGAATAAAGCTATAAACACTCATGTACAGGTTTTTGTGTGACATAAGTTTTCACCTCAACTGGGTAAATACCTAGCAGCATGATTGAGGAATTGTATGTTAAGACTATGTTTTGCTTTGTAAGAAACTGCCAGACTGTTTTCCATTCTGCATTCTCACCAGCAATGAATGAGAGTTCCTGTTGCTCCACATCCTCACCAGCATTTGATGTTGTCAGTTTTTGTTTGTTTTTGTTTCAGCTATTGTAATAGGTATGTAATGTTGTTTTGATTTACAATTTCCTAATGACACATGATGCTAAACATCTTTTCAAAAGATTATTTGCCCTCTGTTTTGTGAGGTGTCTATTCAGACCTTGTGCCCATTTTTAATTGGGTTGTTTTCTTATTGTTAAGTTTGCACAGTTCTTTGTATATTTTGGATACAAGTCCTTTATCAGATATGTGTTTTGCAAATATTTTCTCCCAGTCTGTGGCTTGTATTTTCATTCTCCTAACAGCATCTTTCACAGAGAAGACATTTTTATTTTAATAAAGTCCAACTCAGCAATTTTTTCTTTCATGGATTGTGCTTTTGGTGTTTGTCTAAAAATTCATCTCCAAATCCAAGCTCACCTAGGTTTTTTTCCTATGCCATCTTCTAGAAGTTTTATAGTTTTGTATTTTGCATTTAGATCTGTGATCCATATTGAATTACTTTTGTGAAAAGTGTTAGCTCTGTATCTAGATTCTTCTTTTGCATATGGATGTCTCTGATTTATGGTAGGGATATTGTGTGATCCTGTACTAACCTGATGTCTGGAAGTGCTGGAAATTGAGTAACTAAAATCAATTGAGAATGTTTCATGCCTACATACATGACTGACCCCAATGATCAGGTGAGCCTTCCTGGTTGGCAGTACTTCATATGGGTGGTCATACATGGAATTTACCAGCCACTATTATTTCAAATATTTCTTCTTCTCCTTTCTTTCTCCTCCTTCTGAAAAATCCCCATTCCATGTATATTACACCTTTTGTAATTGTTCTTCATTTCTTGAATAGTATGTTTTTTTTATTCTTTCTTTCTCTTAGCATTTCAGTTTGGTTAGTTTCTATTGACATATCTTCAAGCTCAATGATTCTTTCCTTGCTGTGTCTAATCTTTGTTTAATGTATCAAAGGCATTCTTAAATTCTGTTACAGTGGTCTTGATTTCTAACATGTCCTTTTGTTTCTTTGAGTTTCCATTTTTCTGCTTACATTACCCATCTGTTCTTGCATGTTGTCTACATTTTCATTACAGCCTGTAACATATTAATTATAGTAATTTCAACTTCCATAATCTGATAATTCCAAAATCTGTTTCCTATTTGAGTTTGGTTTTTAAAAACTGTGTTTTTTCTTGCCTTTTAACATGCCTTGTAATTTTTTGTTCAATGCTGGACATGATGTGTCAGATAATAGAAATTGAAATAATTAAGCTTTTAGCATGATACTGGGCAAGGACCTTGCCTGTGTTTCATATCTGATGGAACTGTAAGTACCAGAGTCTTCAGTTTCCTTGGTGTTTGTGTTTTTTCTCCCCTGCTACTTTGGGTTAGAACTTCTTAAATAGAGTCTGTGTCTTACAGCTATCTCAGTTGTTAACCACTTTAATTATACTGGAGACTTGTTGATGTGGAGGTAAATCTTGGGCAGGTATTCCATAATTTTATGATCAAATCTGTTTTTCAGTGGACCTGAGTCTCTGGGCTATGCCTTTCAAAAGAATTTCCTAGCCTTTGTTTTCTCTCCTTACACGAGACAGGAAGTCTAGAGGAGGCTGGAGTTGCAAACTGATTTTCCCTGCTAAGATAAGGCTCTGGTAAAGCAGTCTCCCTTGAAGGATAAGCCTTGGTTATGGACAAGGCTTCAGACATATTTTGAAATCGTTGCTCTTCCCCTCTTCCTATAAGGAACTCAAGGTGACTTTTTCCCAATCATTAGGGCGAGAACCAGTGGGGCTTTTGGAGGTAAAACCAACAACGAGTGGGCTCCCCCACAATCCCCTTAGGCTGGGCTTCCAGGAGCTTTGACTCTCCAGCTACACCACACTCAGCCTCCGACAATTTATCATGATCACTGTATAAGTGTTCCTACTAGTTTGTTAAAATTGCAGGATCAATCAGTAAACATTCAAGCTTGCTTTCTTTGAAAGATAAATGAAACAGACAAAACTTGGGCAGTACTAAGAGAAAACTCAAATGCCTAGAATTAGGAGTGGGAATTATAAATAAATATAAAAAGGCACAATGTTTAGTGTGTCCTGCCAGGCCCAGCCCAGCCCAGAACCTGTAAAGCACCCCTTGGTGATATTGGGAGGCAGATACAGAGTCACTCAGTCAACAGGCAGAGAGTGGCCATGTTGGGCAGAAAAACAGACATGAGTGGGTAGAGGGGGAATAAAGCCAATAAAGTACACTAAAAGGGACTCAGAGAGTTAACCAGATAAAACCAGAGAGCCAGAAAGGACTGACAGAGTTAATGAATTAATTAGTTGAAGTTCCAAAGGCCAGGAGAAACTTAAAATGTCCAGCTATTCCCCTGATAAAGAGAAGTATCTGAGCACAGCCCATGCCTTCATTGTGTTAATTAGATCATGTCTCTGTCCTTCAATTCTTTGTTGGGGCGGGGATAAGAACTGCGGAAAACAAACTCAACCCCTAACACATTTGGTGCCTGACTCAGATGGCCAGTCCCAGTGAGCCGCGTGTGCCTGGCCCTCTGGCTGCAGGCCCTCACCACCTGTCTATTCTCTGGGAATCCTCCCCTTCCTTCCGTTTCTCACAAAACATGTCCATGCAGAGACTTCCTTTGCAGTGTTCTCAAATTTCTCCCACTTGCTGCATTTATTTTCTTCCCTTCCGCCAAGCTTTTTGTATTATCTGCCTGTCGGCTATTTGGGGTGACCCCCTGGAGACCCCCATCTCATGATCCCCTCAGCCACGAGATGTCCTTTGGACCTAGCCAGAGGCAGTACCCACTTGTGCTCACCTTTCCGGGAACCCCTCCTGAGGTGGTGGGTCGTGACTGGGCCCTCAGAAAGGTCACCTGGCGTGGCCAGGAGATGTCCCCCTTTACCCTCTTCTTCCCCAGTCACGCCCCAGGGGGGGCAAGAGCCTCCTCACTTGCCTGGATTCTATGACCCTTTGTCCCTTCCACACTCAGAGTTCTTCCTACCTTTGTGCCTGCTCTGTGGCCTCTATTTTCTGTTCAGAGGGGAAGAGAGACTTCTACTCTAACGGGATCTGCAGGCCCGATGTGACCTCCCAGCGGGCAGCCACATAGCCTAGGGCCACACCTCTTCCCCAGCACAGCAGGCTTTTTTTTTCCTTTCTCATGGCTGCCTTAGCCGTTGGGTGACTGGAGATGATCATTCCTAGCCGATTTAGCACGCTCTCCAGGCCCAGGCCTTGACTCGGCCCCTTCCGATCAGCTCCTTAAGGGGCTCTCAGATCCCTGGGAGGCTAGCCTTGTGGGAACGCCCCCTTGATGCCTTTGCGGATGCTCGGAGCTCAGCTGAAAACTGCCTCCCTCCCCTTCTTCCACTTTTACCCGGGCAGCTGTAGCTACTGCCAACACTTTGCATCCCTCGGCAATGGGAATTCTTTGACCTCCAGACCCTGAAGAGATCAAGGCTCAAATTCTCCTGCGCGACAGCTTAGCCCCAGTACGAACTCCCCGGGGGGAAAACTTGGCCTCCAGAAGAGAGCCTGAATCATAACACCACCCTGCAATCTGACCTAGTCGGCAAATGGCAGGATAAACGGCCAGAGGTTCCTTGCGTCCAGGGCTTCTCCCGGACAGTGAAAATCTACTCCACAAATGCACACTAACAATGCCAGCTCTACTGCCCTCAGGCCTCCCCCAAGACCCCCCAGAACCTCAGCCTCTGTGGAGAGTGGTGGTCCCAACAAGCCAGGGTCCTCCACGGTGGGCGACACCCAGAACCTAAGCCTTCCACGGAGGGCAGGAGTCCAAACGGCCCAAGGCCCTTTCCTTTCCAGTTTCCCTTCGGTCGAGCCTCCTTCAGGTTCCCAGCGGACCTCCCTGTCAGCCTTTGTCAGCACCCGCCATGTCTCCTGGGACCATCTGCCGTAAGCCCCTTTAACCCTTCACTAGGAAGCCACCGCATCCCACTCAGAGACAGCAGAGGGGAGGACTCATGGTCCCGGGCAGCCGGCTGCACCACGACTTCTGGGGGTGCTAGGCTCTCTGACCCATTCCACAGGACTACAGTCTTCTGTCCTGCTCTCAGACTCCCTTGGGTGTATTTAAATAAAACTTCTGCTCTGCTTCCACACTGTGTCTCTGCCCCTCAATTCTTTATTGCAGCGGGACAACCAAGGAGAATAACTCAACCCGCAGCGGGTGGAGCCTGAGTGGGAGCTGAGGAAACTTGGCCAGAGCTGAGAGGCTCCCACAAGGACACTTTTCTGAGCAGCCCGTCCTGCCTGGTTCCCGTGAGATGGGCGGAACCCACCTCAGGGAGACCAGCAGGCCTTTGCCCAAGGCCCCAAGCGAAAAGCCACGGCCCTTGCGACTTTTAAAACCTTGAGTGATGTGAGGAGGAGTCTAAGCTTCCAGTTTGGGGGAAGATAAAAACAAGGAGACCGATATTCTTCCGACCGCCGCCACGTGGCTGAAGTGTGGGGGACTCTCAGGATTGCACGTCACAGGGGGGGCTTGCATTTTGAGAAACGACCTCAGGAAAAAATCGTGCTGAGCCCAAGGCTGGGAGCGCCGCAGGGATAGGAGCTGTGCATTCGCCTCGGTGTGCCCAGCACCTGGCACAGTGCTTGTCATCTAGCAGGTGCACAGCAAACAGGTACGTCAAAAAATTTGTTTTAAATAATAAAAATAACGTATGTTCACTGTGGACAGGCACAGTGTAATTGTTTGCGGTTAGAGACTCAGAAACCGTCACTGCCACCCACCCTGCCATCTCTGAGTTCCTTTTTTTCTGTTTGTTTTGGTCTGTCTTTCACATGGGGACTCTTGCCTCAAATGTCTTGTGACTTTTCTTCCCTGTGCAATATTAAGCCATCACTATGGGAACCCTGTGGACTTGGGGCTCCTTATCTGAGGGATGATGGGACAGGGACATGGCTGTTCCACAGGGCCCCCACCAGGATGTCATTTGAGTTTTAGTCATCTGAGTTTTAGGAACTTTTCTTGTAGGCTGGTGGGTTTTCCCTGAGAAGAATTTTCAATGCCCTTCTTGGGGCCCCAGTGGAAGGAAGGGCTGGTGGGTATGAGTATCCTACATGTAGGCTTTCACTTAATTCCCCTGCCTCTGGTCTCAGTTTCCTGTCTGGCACCCATAACCTGCGCCCCTGCTCCACTCTGTGCTGGGCAAGGTACTCCCAGGTTTGCAGTTGCTCTGGTTCATCCCCATATTTTATGGGGTGAAGAGGAGGATCTGGGGACCTAGCAGCTCACCCATACTTACCGTTGTGTTTCACCCCACTTGACAGGTCTCTGCTGGCATCTGAGCCCCTTCAGGGAGCTGTGGCACGAGGCCTCTTGTTTCCCAGGGGCTCCCCACCTGCTGTCTGAGGCGTCATCTTTTTCAGGGCTGCGATGCCAATTCCACTTGTTTAATCTGTCTTCACGTTCCAAACAACTGCTGCTGTCTGTCATCTATTTTGTTCCTCTCTCCCATTTGCTTTGTCCTAGTTGATTTATACCATCTCATTCCTTTAACTGCTATTTGGGGGGGGTTTCAGGACAGAGTGGAGATAAATACTGTGTTCAATCTGCAGTGTCAGACATACCTTGACTCCCCCCTTTAATATTTTGAGGAAATCTTTCTTTCTTTTTAATAGGACCTAGGATTCTAGGCAGAAGCTTGTTTTAGGTTTATGGTATTTTTTAAATGCTGCAATGAATTAATGGACATCAGTGTCCATGAATAATTATGTATAGCAATAAATAAGGGAAAAGGGAGAGAAGGGAGGAGGAGGACAAGAGTCAGTAGGGAATGTGAGACGCCTGAAGAAGACCGGTGGGGAGAGGCCTGGGAAGGAGCAGGCAGTACTTCTGGTCTTGGCCCCCACTACGTAGACCTGGTGTCCCCCTTCAGTTTGGGTATCCACTACATGCCAGCTGCCTCGGGCTCCAAGCTGTTCTTGGGGAGAGAAGCGGCTTCCACTGGGATATGGTTCACCAGGACCAGACACCAGCCATCATGACCACAGTCGTAGTGAGGTCTGGCTACGAGCCCCTTCACACATTATCTATTTGACCCACATTGTAACAAGTAAGATGGGTGGTGTCATCTCCGCTTTACAGATGAGGAAACTGAGCCTGCTTGGAGTGGTTGTAGCGAGCCCCAGCTCAGCCAACCAGGATGGATGTGAACCGGATGGGGCTCCAGAATTTCCTTATAGGGGTCTGCCCTGGGGCGGGGTGGGCTGCGGATTCATCTTGAAGTTTCATTACATAAACACTGGTTTTACTTGGGTTTGGCTCAGAGGGTGGGGCTCGGCTGGGAGAGGAGTCGGAGAGGCCAGTGAGGACGGAAGGCTGGGTATAAAGCTCCCAAAGTCATTTCTTGGGTAATCCATCGAGGCATACCCAGGCCTGTCCATCTCCAAGGAGGTCCTTCTGTGTTCTGGAAGTTGTTCAGAGATGGCAGATGTCAATGTGGACTAGCATTCCCAGGGAGGAGGCGAGGCTAGACTCAGACAGATCTCTGCAGGATTTGAGGGTCAGGGAGGGCTGCCCCACAAAGGAGAGGGTCAGGAGCAAAGGCACGGGGTGCTGCTGGCTAGAGCTTGCAGGAGGCACTGGCATACGTTCAGCTGTACACATGGGTGCTGCGCTGGGGCTGACATCTGCTTACTTAGAAACTCAGGGGTGGGGGTTCTGGGTCAGTCCCTCGGAAGTTTCCTCCCCAGCTTCACAGGACGTGGACCTGTCTTCTGCTTCCCAGACCTCAATTTCTAGGCTGGTGCTTTCTGTTCCTTGATATTTTGCAATTTAAGTCTGGCTATCAGGTCAGCCTAGGGTCTGCCCTGCCTAGCCTGAGACATAATTGTCAAATAAGGCCAGGCTGGCAAAATGTCACATCTCTCTCCTCTCCTGCTAGCATGTCCAGTGCCCTCCCACCCACAGCCCCTTAGCAGAGACCACCACCCCAGCCTGCCCTCCTCAGCCGGTGGTTCTCAACTGCTGGGATGCAGGATTTTTCATTGTCTCACTGTCCCTGCAGGTATCACAGGCAGTTTCCTGGCTGAGATGACTCATCCGTGACCATCTGCATACTTGTCAAACCTTCGCCCCTTTCTCTTTCCCTGGCAATGCCACTCCTCTCAAAGCTCCACTCAGCACTGTTCCCCCTGGTGTCTCCTACCCACTCTGGCTGGGTTCTGACCATGCCCTTTTCTCCCTGTGCACCCACAACCATTCATCCTACCCCTGTCCCTGCTACTGTATATGGTGTAAGGAGCCCAGACTTGACTCTTTGCAGTTTGGTGGACAAGTCCTGGACATTTATGTAGCATCCCTTTCCTACTCAATTGAAATGCTGCCCTTTCCACATATGCTCAAATCTGCTCTGTCTGTTCTGGTGCCAATTGCATGCTGTTTTGATCCCAAAGGATTTATAGTAGGTTTTATATAGTATGTCCTCATCGTCACTATCTTTTCCTCTTTTGCCTGAGGAGACTTGACATTGTTTATATTGTTTCTCCATGCAGGAGCCTGCTCACGTCTTGTTTATGTCCTGCAATAAGTTTCATAGATTTTACTATCAAATTTATTAGTGTTAAATTTATGCCTAAATATTTTATAGCTTTTGACACTTTGTGGATCAGCCTCATTTCTATTTCTAATTGGTTATTGCTAATAAGGAGAAAAGTTATTAATTTACCTTAAATCCAGAAAATTCAGTTAATATTTCTGATCTATTTTTCAAGAATGGCAGAGTTAGGATTCAAACCCAGGCAACCTGGCTCCAGAGCTTGTTGCCACCAGACATTACCACTTAGCTATCCAGGCCAGTCATGTTAAGGCCAAGGACCAAAGATCAGGCCCCCTAGATGCCGCAGGTTTGCCTGGGACCCTGCAGGTCGTGCATACGCCAGACATCGTCTGCAGACAGAATAAGTAACGTGTACCTGGTTCAGGCCTGCAGGCAGTTCAGCAGCGCTCCTCCTATCTCCCCAAAAGAAGCTCTTTCCACTTGGAATGTGACTTTATTTGGAATAAGGGTCTTTGTATGTGTAATTAAGGTAAGAATCTTAAGATGTTCCTGGATTAGGGTGGCCCGAAATCCAGTGAAGAGTGTCGTTATAAGAGACAGGAAAGGGGAGACACAGAGACACAGGTGAATGGCCAGGAGAAAACAGAAAACTGCCAGCAGCCATCAAGAGCTGTAAGAGGCAAGGGAAGGGTCTCCCTAGAATCTTCCGGGGGAACATGCCCTGCCCAAGCCTCGATTCCAGACTCTGACCTCCAGCGCTATGCGAGAACACATTTCTGTTGTTCAAAGCCACCTAGTTTGTGGCAGTTGTCTATGGGAGCCCTAGGACACCAGCACAGGCCCCTATGATTCTTCATAAGGAAGCAGGCATTGGAAACTATTACTATGTTCACCAATTGTTTTCTCAATCATTATGTATTTTTTCTCAGTCAACCTGTAGAGAATATTGCTATCGTATGTGGATAGTAATGAAAGTACAATCTTCATGAAATATATATTTGCAACCCCATCATCTTACAGAGAGGTCAACTGAGTTCCAGAGATGGCCGTGGAGAAACGCGGAAGCAGGCTGATCTGCATCCCAGTTCCCTTGACTTGTGAGTCTTTTCTCTTCCCCCAAAACCCATTAAATTTGGGGCCACTCATGGTCCTCATCAACCCCCACACACAAAAAACAGAATCATGTGGGGCCATTAGGAGGTTTAGAAATACTTCCTGCTTCCCTCTCTCTGCCTACAGTTTGGTAATGCTAAGAGTCCAGTTTCCACCCAGTGATAGTTCCAGAAAACCAAGAATTGCTAAAGACCACTGTGTCACATTTGCCCAATCCATGCCACCTGACACCCTAGCCACCACACCACACTGCCAGCCCCGTTCTCCCCCTCTCACCTCCTGATTTCAACACTTCAGGCTACTGGGGGGCCAGGCAGCCTGATAAAAGGAGGACGGGCTGCAGTCTGTCGCCAAGCCAGCACCATGGCACGGACTGTGGCCTGGGCAGGTGAGTGGGCTGGGCCCTGGGAGCTGTCGGGAAGTGGAGATGTGTAGGATAAAGGTGCTGTCTGCCAGGAAGCTGGGGCACTCAGGACAGCTTTTTTTCCTCTGGGCTTCCCTTGGGCTCTTTGGCCCAGAAGCCTTTGTTGCAAGGAAAGACTTTCAACAGACTGCAAAGGACGTTTCCTCCTCCTACCTAGGAATCCCAGTCAGTGAACACCCTTGCCTTAGGTAGTTTTATCTTTCCTATGTTCCTAGGCCCCTACTTTTGGCTTTATCCAAGAAGTGCCCACTGTCAAGAGGTGGTGCCTGTTTGACCCCAGGCAGGTCGTTCAGCAAGAGGGCAGCCTGGGAGCCAGGAGCCTGGTGTCCTTGCAAATTCTCACGTACGTGTTATTAGCTTAACGGGGAACTCCAAGGTCACCAGAAAGGCGAAATAAATCTTTTTAAAGATGTTCTGCCAAGCTGTAAGTCTCCAAGGATGTTGGAAATTCAGCTAATCTCCTGTGGGACGCATCCAGAAACCAGCAGAAAGTCATAAATAGCGGCTGTGAGTGGAGGCACAGAGGCCTCACTGAGAGATGGAATCTCTGGCTTGGCCCTTCCAAATTGGCTCTTTTCAGCCCCAGGAAAGGTTTTCTCCTTGTTCCAAAAGAGAAACTTTCTCTCTGTATACCTCACAAGTCAGTGGTTTTCCTAGAATCTTCCTGAATCTGCACCACCCTGCACGGATGCTCTAGAGAAGGGGGCAGCCTCAGGGCATGGAAGCATCCGTCAGCCCTGGGTCTAGCTCGGGCCAGGGAGGGGTCCCTGCTCCCTGGCCTGGGTGAGAGGAGGGACACAGGGCCCTTCAGGACCACTTCTGGGCAGAGGAAGCTTGGTCTGCAGGAAACTACCCTGAGCCCATCCCTCCCTAAACCGCTTGCACCTGCCATGCCTGAGCGAGGCACCCGGGCCTGGGAACGTGTGCGTACCCACTAACCCTCCACCCTTTCTCTCGTGCCGTTTCAGGTCTGACAGCTCTGGTGATCCTCCAGTGCCAAGGTGGTAAGTGGTACCCATCTGGAGGCCCTGCCTGGATCCCTCAGCCTCCTCCTTGTCTCTGCTCCATCCCCACTTGCTCCCCACCCTCACTGCCCCCAAGTCACTACCCCTCCCTCACACCAAGAGCTCGTGCCAGATTTCAGCACGAACTCTTCTCCAAAGCTCAGTCCCCTGCACATATCCTTGTTCCCCAGGCACCTCTGCTATTCCTTCTTCCTGTAAGGTTCTTGTCTCCTGTCTTGCCCGAGGGTTTCAGCCCTGGGCAAGTTCACTATGGATTCAGTGAGAGAAACGTCCTTAGGGTCAAAGGGTTTATACCTGGCTTTATTCTCCTGGCGGCAGGTCAAGCACTAGGATCACGTCTGCACCCAGCAGCCTGCAGGCCCATAATCCACCTCCATCTGCCTCCTCCTAGAGCACTGGTGGAGCTCTTTATACAGTGACTCAGTCAGTAACAGCCCATTGCCTACAGGTGTGGAAGCATTAGTCTAGCAACAGGCCAACTACATCATCAGTAGTTTAGGGTCAGGTGAGGATCATGGCCATAGGCGCTTCCATTTTCCCCACACTCCTTACTCACTAGCTGACCTGCATGTCCGTGGCACCAGCTTAAATGTCACCTCTCTCAGGTCTTTCCTGAGTCATTTGCTCCAAGCTCTGTGTCCTCAGAGCACATTTTACAGTATGCATCTCGGTGTTTTTAATCATTGGCTTAGGTGTCTCCCCTGCCAGGCTCTGAGCTGTTGCAGGTGAGGAACCCACGTCTCACCCAGCCTCTTGGCTCCAGTAAGAACACCACACTCCATCCTGTGTCTGTTGGAACTGATGCATGGGGGGCTTGGGGGAGCCAGGAGGGGCTCCTTCTGGGGTCACGCAGGGCAGAGCTTTCTGGGTTCATCCAGCACTTTGGACTCCTGGGTTCCTTTCCCATCCCACCCACTTCCTGTGCATCAGCGGGCCTCCAGACCCTCGCCCTGAAGCCAGGCCAGGGCACGACACATATTTCCACTCTTGGTCTCATAAGAGGCAGGAGCCAGGTATAACAAGGGGGAGAAAGAGGTTGAAGATTTCCCAAAAAGCTTAAGTCCAAGCTACTTGTAGGAGTATGGTATGGTAGAGATGTGTATGTGTATATATGTGTGTGTGTGTGTGTGTATAGAACAGAGCTTACTATCTGCCAACACTTTTCAAAGTGTTTCACATATATTAACTCTTCATGCATAAAATAGTCCTTTGAGTAGGAACAATGATTTCCATTCTATGGAGGAGGAAGCTGAGTTATCCAGCTAGAAAGTTGCAGAGTTGGGATTTCAACCCAGGCATTGAAATTCCAGAGACCTTTCTCCTAACCACCACCCTTTATTGCCTCTATAGTACAGAAGTCCATTCCTATTTGATAGGGAATGATGTAAAAAAAAATCCTCCTGGCTTCTTCCCAGATGGTCACAGGGATGGTCTCCTCCTTCCTTCTCTTGTGTCAGGGAGCACCCCCCCCAGGCCTCCTCTGTATCACTGCAGGCCCCACCCCAGCCCCCACCAACAGGCTCCACTCCTGGGTGGCCTCTGGTCAGGGCCAGTGATGCCCAAGGGCTCCAGCCTCTCCTCCAGGAGCCATCTGGGAGCCCAGGGAAGGCCCGGTCAGCTCTGCATGCTCTGGGTTCCCACACAGCCCCTGCCCCCGCCACACCCTCCCCCACCCCTCACTGGCCAAGGGGGAGTTGAGGGGAGTGAGAGAGACAGTGTTGGGACAATGGGAAGTCCCAGGGTCTAGACAACGACCATGGAGTGCTCCAGTCCAAACTCACCATCCTGCCAAGTCCCTGGCATAAAACGCTGGCCTGTACAAACCACACCATAACAGACTGTGGGGATGGAAAAGACCCCAAAGACCACACAGTTGTTTTCAGATGGGACCCATGGGCCAAGGCTGAAGAGATGGGCCCAAAGTGCATTTCTGGCAGGTTTGGGAATGAAGACTAGCAATCTTCCTTTCTGGTGTCCTGGTCCCAGCACAGCGCTGACATCCATGGAGCCTTCACTGCTAGACCAACCCCCTGGGAGGAGAGGGCCCCCGAGAAAGTCTCCCAACATACTATAGGGGGTGCCAGAAACAAGCTGCCTCTTCCTAGATAAAATAAGCTCTTTCTTCGAAACTTATCAGTGATATTAATAAACATAGATTGTCTTCAAGGGATAACAAGGAAATAAATGCAAACCTCTTTAAAGCAGGATCGAAGAAACGTAAACCTGGGCCGGGAACTGGGGCCTCCTCTCTGCTGCTTCCTAGATTTATGCTCTAATTCACATTCTGAAGTATTTCAAGCTGTGCTTGGAGGTTCTGCCTCCCTGCCTTCAGCAGATGAAGAGCCATATCTCATGCCCTCTGGCCTCCTGGGGGCTCTGCTCTGGGGCAGAGGGTGCCCATCCCCAGCAGGCCCTCTGGTCACCATTCGTTTTCTTCATCACACCTGGCCAGGATCTGCTGCAAAACTGGTCTGCTACTTCACCAACTGGTCCCAGTACAGACAGGAGCCTGCTCGCTTCATGCCTAAGGATGTGAACCCCAGTCTGTGCACCCATCTCATCTACGCCTTTGCCGGCATGACTAACCACCAGCTCAGCACCATAGAGTGGGATGATGAGAAGTTCTACACAGAGTTCAATGCCCTGAAGAAGATGTGAGCTGTGGCAGAGGGGGGATGGGAGGTGGAGAGGCAGGCACCCCCTCTCAGAGCCAGAGACCTTCCCCAGCACGGCAATCTGAAGACAGAGCCGCTGTGTGGCTTTGGAGAAGTTGCATCACCTCTCTGGGCTTTCCTGTGCTTCTATGAAGAGCTGAGAGGTAGATAGGGACTCCTTAAGGGTCCTTCCAGTTCAGGTCTAAGTGGGATCTGGATTGTGAAATTCCTTCCCTCTGCTGGGAATGCATGCCCTTCCTCCTCCTAAAAGCTACCCATCCTTCAGCTCCACGGTTATTGCTTGACAAATCTCTGAGGATCTGCCCTTATCTCTCGCTTCCCCAGCCAGAAGGAGGTCCTCAAATGCTGGAACAAGGCAGGGCCTTGTCTTTTATTTCCAAATCTACAGCTTCCCCAGTACAGGCTCTGTGTGAAGGGACTCCTGCCCCCCCTCCCCAACCCCCCCAGTCTTGCCAGGGCCCCCACAGCCCTTGGCTTTCCCAGTGGGTGAGGTGAGCCCTGGACCGGCTGAGAAAATTCTGCAATTTCTCGTCTTTCCCAGGAATCCTAAGCTGAGGACTCTACTGGCTGTTGGGGGCTGGAACTTCGGCACACAGAAGTAAGTTGACTGTGGACACCTCTGTGTGGCAAAGCCACTGGATGGGGAGCAGGAGGGGAGCCTGGACTCTGGGGCTGGCCTCCCTCGTGGGCTCTTGGCGCCGCACAGGGCGGCAAGTGGAGTGGGCTCGGCTCCAGGCTATTTCACAGCCAGTCTCTGCAGGAGCACAGAATCAAAACGCAGCACAGAGATCCTGACCTCTTCCAGGCCTAGGTCTCTTGCTTCATGAAATGGGTAGAGGGAGGCTTTCCAACTAACCCCAGGCAACATACGGTGCCTGTATTTTCTGAGCTCTGAAACAGGATATCTTGCCTGAGAATTCTTATCCCACCTCTAGGCATCAAAGACAGTAAGCCTGAGCTCGGATGCCAAAATATTGGCATTTCTAGGACATTTTTGATGATTTGTGGAGATAATGGAATGGGATATTTGGAAGTAGACTTTTCCTACAAAGTCAGAATATATGGCTCCACAGTTTTAAACCAGTCTTTCTAAAGCTTTTTTGGATCACAAGCCTTTTTGGGAACCTGATGAAATTAATGACTCACCTTCCCAAAATACTGCTTATACAGATTTTTCATTGAAATGCAGGGGTTCCCAGGCATATGGACCACTCTTAAGAACTGCTGCTATTAATTAAGTTAAATTAATAAAAAAGTAGATTAAAATAGAATCAGTCTATAAAACACTCAAGCCCCCCAAGATGTCTGGGGACCTCTTATAGGGATACTAAGGAAGGCGGATGTAGGGAGGTGGCTCCTGGGGAGGTGTGAGGGTCTCGAAGAGCTCTGGGCTCCTCTTAGCAATAGCACACAGTGTCCTCCGAATGTGAGTCTGAAGACAAGCGGCCGTGTTAACCCAGCAGGGAGCTGGCGTGGCGGGCTCCTGTGTGACCCAGACTCTCACTCACCCCTCCGCACTTCCCTCTTCCTCTTCAAAGCAGATTCCTCTTCTTTTCTAAGCCTCCTTGCTGGCTGACAGCGCCCATTTGGGGGAGGACAATTCCCTGAGCAGGGACATGACAGTAGGCTTCTGGAGGGCACTTCGGGAAGCGGAGGCTCCTAGAGAGTTGACACGCACCCGCTAGTCGGTGTGTGGGGACAGGACACACTTCTAGCCAGCCCCTTTGCCTGAGCCAGCCAGTGACTCGCCAGCAAATACCCCAGCAGCCTCTGAAACCGCCCTCGGGCCTGGACAGCTGAGCGCCAGCGTCCTGAGGACATTTTCCACCCCAGGAAGGGCGTGCTCCCTGTCTGGCACGTGGCAGGGCCATGCTACCTGTCATTACTCCACAGGTTCACAGACATGGTGGCCACAGCCAGCAACCGACAGACCTTTGTCAACTCCGCCATTGGGTTTCTGCGCAAATATGGCTTTGACGGCCTTGACCTTGACTGGGAGTACCCAGGAAGCCGGGGAAGCCCTCCCTCCGACAAGCAGCACTTCACAGCCCTGGTGCAGGTATGACTGGGCAGGACGGGGCGGGGGGTCACCCAGCTGGCCAGAGGGCCCTGAGCTGTGGCCCCACAGGACGTGTGTGTGCCGCCCTGGCCCCAGGGTCAGCTGCTTCGTGTGTTGCACAGCACAACCAGCCCTGTGGCCACTTTCCAGACTCAGGGATCACAGGGGCTGGCCTCCGGGTTCACTCTGAGCTCCCCCTGCAGGACCTGGCCAACGCCTTCCGGCAGGAAGCCCAAGCCTCAGGGAAGGACCGCCTTCTTCTGAGCGCCGCTGTCCCAGGAGGGCGACAGTACATAGATGCTGGATACGAGGTGGACAAAATTGCTCAGTGAGTCTTGGGCTCATGGGCCCCGTGTTCTCTGGGTCATGATCACAGCTACCCTTTGCTGCCTTGTACTGGACATTATATACGCATTATATCCTTAATTCTCACTATGCAAGGTATCCTTTTGGGAAAGCCCCACCCTTCCACCAGCAAACCCTGGAGGGAGGCGTTTGCTCTGTCTGCCACCCCACAGCCCTGGAGTCCCTCTTTCTGGATCCTTGCCCTTTCCTTTAGGAACTCGGTCATAATGTGGAGAACCTGGGAGGGGAAAGAGTGAACCGCAGCATCTCTAAGAAGACAAGGTGTCTAGCTCCTTGCTCCGGGAGGTGTTGGGTGTGGACCTGTGTGCCCGTTAGATGTGGCACGTCAGGCTCCCCCCAGGCCCGCTGAGGCGGAGTGGGCACTTCAGGGGTTCCTGGGAGAGCCACGTGCACACTGAAGTTTGAGAAGCACTGCGCTAGAATTCCCTCCAAAATAGCACTAAGTGTCCCCACGGAATGGACCAGAGGGGGGAGGGGAGGATGCTAAAGGCTCAAGCTGCCAGCTTCCTAGTGCGACTGCAAATGGCTCCAACTGTGGGGCAGGGGGAGTATGACCGTTTTGTCACCTTTCACAGAGCCAGGGGTGAGCCTGTAACCCTGTGCCTGACCCCGAGGGTTCCTCCCAGGGCCACACACTGCTGGTGGGATGAGGAGGGGGCAGGAGAGGGGAGGGCAGGACCCCGCTCATAGCCCCTCCCCCACTTTATGCCTCTTGCAGGAACCTGGATTTCATCAGCCTTATGGCCTATGACTTCCATGGCTCTTGGGAGAAGACCACAGGACATAACAGCCCCCTTTACAGGAGGCAGGGAGAGAGTGGGGCAGCAGCTGAATCCAACGTGGTGAGAGTCTGGAGGGAGGACGCAGGGCTCCCCTCGCACAGGCCCTGTCAGGTGGCCTCTTTGAACCTTGAGGCCCTAACCGGGAGAGCGGGATAACCACGGAGAAGCCTGGATGTTTGTTTCTTGTTCTTTGGTCTTCGTGTTCCATGCCCCTGCTGAGGGGAAAGTTCACTTCTGTGGGGTGTCTTGGCTGATATTAGACACAGCCAACCAATGTAACGATGTCAAACAAACCAGTGACTTACTGGGAGGCTGTCTCTGAGCCTGAGTTTCTTCCAGAGTGCTTCCTGCGTCCCTTATGCCCTGGACCCCATTTCCTTCAAGACAACGGGTGACCTTTGTTCTCAGTCCCTGAGGGACCTGCGGGAAGGTGCTTTCAGAGGTGGGAGCTTTCCCAAGGGGATAGCACCGCAGGGGCTGTCCCTCTGAGCGGGCCCCCCCACCATCCCACCCAAGGGCAGGCCTGGTGTTAGGCTGGCCTGGGGCAGGGAAGTCTCTTGCTCAGCTGTTCCTCACTGAGCAGGCTACATGTTTTTTATAAGGCCGCTCTATATTTTAAAAGCCAAGGACAACCATATTGCTTCCCTTTCATAAAATGAACAACAGCCAAAGCCCTACATTAAAATGCTTTTTAACTTTGTGGCGCTAACATCCTTGTGTATTGGCTCGGGTAGAACATCTCAGACTTCTGTGGTTCTTTCACGAATAACCTATTTCTCTTTGGGCATGTGAGTCAGGCATCCATATTTTGTACTGGGCCTGACCCCTCTGCCCTCACCTGGCATGTGAGTCCCAGGGGCAGAGACGTTCAGCTGAGAGATGAGGGGCTCAAGTCCCGCTAGCACTGCACTGTCTACATCATGGGTCCTGGATCCATGCGGACGAAGGGCGGTCTTCTCTCCCTGCAGAGAGACCCTCTGTAATTCTCCACACGGGTGTCCAGCATTGCTTCTGGCCAGAGGGGTGACTTTGCCAAACTTGCAAGGCAACAGTGCCATAGTGCTTAGCAGGGGGCCCTGCCCTCTGCCCCCAGAGAGCTCCAGTCTGATCAAAGATAAATTTGTAGACCAGCCAAAAGAAATAAATAAAAGTAAACATCACCAGCATTCTTCCCCATCTAAGTAGTGACTCGAGGTGAGTGCAGCTTCTTGGGGAAAGTGAGCCTATCATCCTGGCTTGAGGGAGGAATCTTCATTATTTATCTATTCCCCCTTTTGTATGGGGTACCTCCCCACGTCACAGGCCTGGGGGTACTATGTCAAGGAATACCTAATGGGGGAAGGCCGAGGAGGAAGCTAGGTACTCATTTGATCTTTTTGTTTGATCATCTAAGTGTCAAGCATTGTTCTAGGTCCTGGGAACGCAGAGAGAAAGCAGACCCTATTCCCTGCACTTGTGCTCAGGGGAGACTCATAGCACAGTGACGAGCAGGGCCGTGATCCTAGCTGCCCTTCACCGCCTTGCCTGGACCTTATGCGTGCATTATGTCCTTCAATTCTCACCATGCCCATAGAGGTAGATATTT
This sequence comes from Smutsia gigantea, assembly GCA_032199065.1. Classification (NCBI taxonomy): domain Eukaryota; kingdom Metazoa; phylum Chordata; class Mammalia; order Pholidota; family Manidae; genus Smutsia; species Smutsia gigantea. The sequence goes on from JAVSCE010012832.1 coordinate 84,175, forward strand.
TTATCATTTCCTTTTACAGGCAGGAAGCCTGAGGCTCAGCCAGTTAAATGAGCTGCTGAGGAAGGCAGGGATCTAGGCTGCTTTGTTCACGGAGGGATCTACCCCAAACATCCAGAACTGTTGCCTGGCACATAGCCGGCCGGCAGTAAGTATTTGCTCAGTGAAGCGTTGTCTGACTCCACAGCCACGCTCTTGGCCAGCTTCTCTCCCTGGGACCGAGGCTCTAGGACAGGATCTAAAGTAGACAGGGCAGCATTGGAACATTAATGAAGGCCCGTGAAGCTCCTCTGGACCCCAGCCTCAGCTGGCCAGAGCCAGGCTGAAGACAAAGTGAATCCTTCTCCACCACCAGGACTTTGCCGTGCAACAGTGGCTGCAGAAGGGGGCCCCCGCCAGCAAACTGATCCTGGGCATGCCCACCTACGGACGATCCTTCACCCTGGCCTCATCTGACAGTGGAGTGGGGGCCCCAGCCACAGGGCCAGGAGCCCCTGGCCCCTTCACCAAAGAGGCAGGAGTGCTGTCTTACTATGAGGTAGGAACACCTCCCGCCACCCAAGTACTGTGGGGTGCAGGGGTGAGTTCTCCCACAGTTTCTGAGTGACAATGCTAGGCATAGCAGATTCTGGCCATGTAAATTCCATCCTGTCCCTGTCTTCTTGGATTAATCCTTCAGCCCAGGTGCCTTATTGAATCCAGGGTTCTAGGTCACTCAGTCTAGAACCTCCCAGGTTCTCCAAGCTTCCTCAGATAGGAACAGTCCACGTCGAGTCTCTTCTTGGCTGGGAGGTGCAGAGGCCTGGGGGGCTCCCTGCCTCCTCCCCAACCCTGCCCTCTGCTTCTACAGGTCTGCTCCTGGAAGGAGGCCACTCAACACAGAATCGAGGAGCAGAAGGTGCCCTATGCTGTCCAGGGCAACCAGTGGGTGGGTTTTGATGATGTGGAGAGCTTCAAAACAAAGGTGAGGCCCAGCCCTGCTGAGAAGGGGGTGGTCCTAGGGGGGGCCCAATGCCTGTCAATTACATTGAGTGACAGCAGTCAGAGCCTTTAAAATATCTGAGCATTTCACAGATCCCCATGTGAAAGCATTTTGTACCTTTACCATCTATTGATTAAGAAAAGACACCTGACAAAAAATTGCTCTACATTGAGTAGCACTCTTGAAAGAATTTATATTATCTTATTAAATATAAATTCTGCAGACATATGAAGAGGAGAAACACATACAGTGAAACATGTCACTTTATTCATCTATCGACAATATTTGGCGCATGTCCAAACTATAGACCTTGTGACTGGTGTTGTGACTCCCCACTCCTGCCCGCACTGGGGCTCGAGTCCTTCATGCCTCAGTCTGCATGCCTCTCTCCCCACGAGATCATTAGCTCCTGCAGAGGGAGCTGCCCTGTGCATCCACGCATCTCACGCCGGTTATCATGCAGGTTGGACAGTGGCAGGTGCTTCTAGAGATGCCAGAGAGAACTGCTAGCTGGGGGGTGGAAGGGATCATGAGGGAGGGTCTTTGAGAGTCTTAAAGCAGAAGAGGCGGGCAGAAAGTGGGAGGAAAGCCTGGTGCGGAGGGTGAACCCCGAGAACAAGCCACAGTCTGCACGGCTGGAAGGGAAGCTGCTGGACAGGGAGACTGGGGCTAGCAAATTTCCAGAACAACCTACCTTCCAACCCTCAGCCTCACTCCAGGGGTGGGCCATGGCCCCCTGGCAGGGTCAGGGGACAAGGACGTCCTCTGAGGGAACACACAGCCACACCCTGAGGGAGCCTTGGGGATCTGGTGGAGGAGAGAAGGCCTTCAGGGAGGACAAAGGTATGAAGACAAGGACCCAGTTCAGATCTCTAAGGAAACTTAGTTGTTCCCTCCGGGAACTGAGCTCATCAGGACCAGCAAGCAGTGACCTCAAACACAGCAGCTCAGCCCGGAAAAGTCTGAGATGTTAAGGCTTCCAACCAAGGGAGGACCATGTCCCCATCACTGCTCACGCCTCTGCCCTCCCCCCGGCCCCATGCCAAAATGACTCATGTCACAGTGGGGGATCAGGGTTCAGCCACTAGGCTCCCAGCCCAGGGCTGCGGCCAGCAGCCTCGACCACTGGTGGGCCTAGGGGTGCTCGAGGACCAAGGGCCACGTCTAGATGAGGAAGCCAGGCTCGGGGTTGCCCGGGCCAAGTTCTCTCTGCTCCTCCACCCTCAACTCCCTCCTCACACAGGTCCACTACCTGAAGCAGAAGGGCCTGGGCGGGGCCATGGTGTGGTCGCTGGACATGGACGACTTCAAGGGCCTCCTCTGTGAACAGGGCCAATACCCCCTCATCAACATACTGCAGAAGGAGCTGAGTGAGTGAGGGGACAGGGGTTGAATCTCAGGGGTAGGATATGACCCCCCACCCCTGACCTGCAGATCCGGACTCCTGAGGAAATGACTTTGCCCCAGTACTGAGATTTTCCAAATTTCACGCACCCCTCAGGAGCTGAGGAAACTGCCTAAACGATTCTCTTTGGCGCCTTTCTTCCTCTTCCTTAGCACAGCAATGCCCGCCCCGCTGGTAACTGGGGCGGCCCTCCAGGGCCCTGGACCTTGTTGCAGCACCTGGCTCCTCTCCTCGAGGGGAAAGCCTGCGCTCAGTCTGTGGGGTGAGGCCCCCGCGGGCTCTCAGCCCCACCTGGCGGATGGCCACAGACGGCCTGCTGCACGCGTAGCCCTGGGTTCCCGGCCGAGTAGAGCTGCGGCTGTAGGCGGGGTTGTCCGTCTGCGCTCTGCCTGGGGTACTTGGCTGTGGGGTGGGTGTCAGGGCTCCTGCCTGCCTATGGCTGCCCTCTGCGTGCATGGCCTGTGGGACTGGGGTCTGCTGGGGGAGCCGTGGCTGAATCTTCACTCTTCCCAGGCCTTTCACACCCGCCTTCGGGCCTCCCAGAGCCTGGAAGTCCCCAGCGCGGCCCCAGCCTGGATGAAAACCCCTTCTGCCAGGGCAAAGCTGACGGGCTGTACTGCAGCCCTCAGGAAGCTTCAGCTACTCCAGCGGGGCGGCGGCGGGTGGGGGCGGCTGCTTTGCGAAGCTGCCGGAAGAGCCTGGTGTTCAGCGCCCCCTGCGAATGCTGCACCTGGGGCCGAATCCCAAGGCCCCTCCAGCCCCAGCCCCTGGCTAGGGCCTAGGGTCGCTCTGCAGCCTGCCTCCCCAGCTCTCCCAGCGCTCTGGTCTGGCTCCTGCAGGCTTCTCTCTGGTCTTTCTACTCTCTGCTCTGGTCCTCCTGGGCTGCCTCTTTTACTTGCAAAAGAAATCTTTGGTTTGCACTCCACTTCCCCTAGATGTGGTGACTTACAGAGGCCCTCTAAGCACACATTAGTTTAAAAACTTCCCCGGGGCAGGTGGGAAGCCAAGTGGGGAGGGTGGCATAAAGCATGTGCATAGGTCTCAGCCAGGTGAGAAGGTGGCCCATTAAGGAGTGACAGGCCCTGTGCCAGGTCTCACCTCGAGTCCACATTCCAGCAGGAGGCTTCCAGGGCACAAGTGATGGAATCTGGGGCATGGGCCTGGGTCTGGCACATTCTTTATTAGCTCAGAAGCTTCTGCAGAGAGAAGAGCATTTCCTGCAGACCTACACTCGGTGTTATTCCTAAAATGAACAGCAGGTGGCAGCAGAGAGGAGCTTTTCCCTGCCTTAAGTGCTCTGCGCCCAACCACTCAGCACTGAAATGAGAATGCAGATCCCTGGGACTAAGCGCACTCACTTTTGGGAGAAACCCGGTGTTAGGTCCCTCCCACGCTTTATCTCAACCGCTGCTCCCATTTGCCAGATGAGGCAGTAACAGTTATTACCCTTATTTTACAGATATTTAAACTGAAGACAACCAATCCAGTTCTGAGTCCAGAACCAGGGCCTCAATGGGCCAAGATGGGCCAGAAGAGCATGCACACACAGGAGCCTTTGCAGGCAGAATAATCCAAATAGTCCCTGCAGCTTTGGGTTGAATGGTGGTCATTCTATTGGGGAAAAACGTACATATAACTTAATGGTCCAGCTTGCCATGCACTCACACACACTGGTTTTTGGGGTTGACTCTGGCAGGCAGCTGGAGATGGGGACCGTGGGCGGGGAGGAAGTGGCCTCGTCTCTCCCCGGAGTACAGCTCCCTGTACAGATGACTTCCCCACGTCTCCACCCTGCCTGTCCTCGGCGCAGAGCACAGGTCTGGTTTTGCACCCGCCCCCTTGCCCTGAGGTCTCAGCCGGAAGGGCATATGCCACACCCACACACGGGAGAGCCTCCTAGCTGCTCCGGGTGGAGTGGGCGGCGGTTTCCTTACGCGGGTGCCCGCGTCCCAGGCAGCGGCAGAGTTCTCTGGCCCCACGTCCTGCTCCACCCCGAACTCAGATCCCTGCCTCCCTCAGCTCAGCGCCACCTCTCAGGGTCTTCAGTTCCCCTGCTTCCTGCCCCTCCCTCACGCAGACCAACCCCCACAGGGTGGCCCCTCAGTCTTTCTCAATTAGGGATCAAATCCTGTCACTTGCCACACTTAGCTGCCCCCAGCGACTCCTCACCCAGCAAGAACAGAGTCCCCACCACCAGAACAGGGTCAGGACCCGTCGCCTGCCCGGCTTTCTCCTCCTGCTCTCACTTCTATCACCCACCCAGATTTGGTCCTGGGCACCCACTGTCGATGTTAACTTCGTCCATGCCAGTTTCTCCTGAGGGACCCCCAGATATCGGTTGTCATATCTGGATTGAACCCCTGCCCCAAAGGAAATACTACTTTTTAAACAAGCCTTTCTATCCTTTACCCACCAGACCACCCCACAGCCTCCACACACTTGAACTTACAAACTGGGATGTGCACCATGTACGGAGCAGCCTTTGAAGCCGGGGCTGCCTGAACCATTAGTGTGACCAGCTCTGAGCAGTACAGTCTGAAAGGGATTTTGGATCACTTGCGCTTTGATGGTTTACCTGGCCACTTCCCTAGCAGCCATGACCTCTCTCAGAGAGGTCCCTCGGGCCTTCTCCCTGAACAGGCTCATAGCATTCACCCCCACGTCCAATACGCCTGCGGGGCAAATTCTAGAGCCCCTCCGCCAGCTGGGCTCCAGCTCTCCAGCCCGACCCCCACGGGCCCCCACTTCCAACATGCCGCCTCTCGTGGGGCAGTGAGAGCCACTACTCTTCATTGTCTTTGTTTTGTTCCATTATGAGATCTACCACATAGACCAAAGAGTGTTTAAAGAGTGTTTTCAGCAGCTCCCATGAATCCATCACCAGGGTCAGGAAACAGCACGACCAGCACCTGACATGGGGCTGCTGGGCCACCCTCCTCCCCAATCCCACAGCCCCTGGCTAGATTTTGGTTATTCTTTCTGTCCTTTTTCTTATAGTTTACCAACTATGTGTGCTTTCCTAAATAAAGTATTATTAACTCTGGTCTGTTTTTGAGCCTCATATAAATAGAAAGATACTGTGTATTACCTTCTGTGGCCCACTTACATCTCACACAGCTAACTCACACATTTTCACTGCTGAATTCTATTGCATCCTGAGACTATCCCACAGTTTATTCATTCTGCCATCAACAGCCATTTAGGTTGTTTCCAGTTTGGGGCTGATGGAGACAGCATTGCTATGAACGCTTTTGTGCATGTCTCTTGGTATGTACTGGAGGGGAACTGATGGCACGTGGGGTGCATGCAAGTTCAGCTGGACTGCGCACAGGCAGATGTTTTCCGGAAGTGGTTGTGGCAGCTTTGCCTCCATGGCAAAGCTCCGGGTGCACCCCATTCTACCCACTACTACACCCCACTTGGTACCAATCTGACAGATACAAAATGGGATCTCATTATGGCTTCAACTTGCATTGTCTTAATAACTCATGATTTTAGCCCCTTTTCCTATGCCTACAAGCTATTCCCTTTGTTCTTTTCTGAGGAGTCTGTTGTGTCTCTTGCCCATTTTTTATTGACTTGTTTGTCTGTTATTGAAATGTAGGAGTTCTTTGCATATTCTGAGCAGGAATCCTCTGATAGTTAGAGGTTTGACTGCATCGTCTTTCCTTCTGAGTCTTGGCTGTCATTCTCTTTGGGTGCTGTTCAAGGTAGTCAAATTTAGCGACCTTATCCTTAGCGGTTTGTCCTTCCTGCATCTTGTCTAAGAACTCTTTCTTTAGTCTGAGTCAAAAAGATATTTTCCTACATTGCCCTCTAAAACTTCTATAGATCTTTTTCTTTAAGTCTTTAATCCTTCTGAATTGACATTTGAGTATGCTATGAGTTAGGGTCCTTTTCTTCCATATGGATAACCTGTCGTCCAAGCATCATTTATAGAATAATCTATCCTTTTTATAGTAATACATCAGGTTTCACTATATGCATGGGTATCATTCTGTTCCTTAATCTACTTTTCAACCCTGCCGCCAAAACTCATTTATTTACTAAAGCTTTATGGTAAGTCTCGATATCTAGTAGAACAAATCCTCTTAGTATGTTCTTTGTTTCAAGAATGTCTTGCTGTTCGTAGCCCTTACTTTTCATTAAGTATTATAATCTTGCCAAATTCCATTAAAATTCTGTTTAGGTTTTGATTAGAATTGCATTTAATCTATAGGTCAGTTTGAGAATTAACATCTTGATGATATTGAGTCCTCCAGTCTAAAAACATATTATAGCTATATCTTCTAACAGTTATAGCTAAATAGATATATCTTCTAAAATACATCTTAACACAATTTAAATTTTTTTCTTCTTAAAAGATCTCACAATCTTTTATCATACTTATGCCTACTTTAAAATTTTTCACTACTGTTGTAAGTTTTATCCTTTTTAAAAATTAAATTTTGTAAATAATTGTTGCCAATGTATAATAATGTCATGGATGTTTGGATATCAATGTTATTTCCAGCAACTTTTCAAACCCTCCTATTAATATCAGTGATTATTGCAGAATATTATATGTAGACAATCATATCTACACAAATTATTTTGGTTTCTTCCATTCCAAACCTTATGCCTTTTGTTTATTTTTCTTGTCTACTGTGCTAGCTGAGACCTCCAGGACAGTGGTGAATAAAAGTTGTAATATTAACAAGCATCTTTATCTTGTTCCTGGCCTGAAAAGCAATGTTTACAACTTTCAATGTTAGGTATGCTGGTTATTGTAGGTTTTTTTGTATATGTCTTCTGTAAAATGAAGGAAACTTGCTTTTATTTCTAGTTTCCTGAGAGTTTCCATAAGAAGGGCCATTTGTCAAATGGTTTTTATTAATGGTAGATGTTTGCTTTTATTCTGTTAATGTAGTAAATTATATTATCAGTTTTCTCCTGTTAAATTCACCTTGCATTGCTAGGATTAATCCAACTTGGCCGTGACAGATGATCATCTTTGCACATCACTGGCTCTGGTTAATATTGCATTTATATAGTAATGAGTAAGATGGCCTGAATGTCCTCTTTCTTACACCCTAGGATGTCCTTACCAACCCCTTGTAGTCATCCAGGCTAATAATAAATGGATTTGGGGTATCAAGGTTTTGCTAGCCTCATAAAATGAGTTGGGGAGGTTCCTTCTCTGAAAGAGTTGTGTCAAAGGACTTATCTGTTCCTTGAATGTTGGGCACCTGTCACTAGGAAGGCCATCCCGGCTCCATGCTTTTTTAAAGGATGATTTGCAACGGTTCATTCAGTGTCTTTCATTGGTTACAGGACTGCTGCATTCCCTATTTTCCCTTGAGTGGGTTGAGAGCTGAAACCTTTTACTGCTTCCAGATCTAAAGAGCCTCCTCTGCAGGTCTAAGGGTGTGCTGGCACTAAAGCCTGCTTTTTGTTTTACTCAGAACTCAGAATCTCTGTGTTCTCTGGGTAAGAGCCCTATTTGAGATGAAGTTGGAGAGGTTGCTGTTTCTCTCTCCCTTCTGTCTGTCCCTCCCCAGAGGCCGTGGAGAGGGCTGAGTCAGGCTGAACCTTCCATTTTGCCAGAGGTCGCTGGAGTGGACCCAGATTGTTGACAGTTCCACGGACTGTTGTGAGTCTCCTGGAAAGGTGGTTTATCTAGAGGCATCCTCACCTCCTCCCACCGAGGGGGCCTGCAGGGTCCCCCAGCGACCTCCAGGGGATCCAGGCTCAGGGAACCAGCCCTAGTCCTCTCTGCTTCCTTCCTCCACCCTGACTCCACCCTCACCCTGCAAGTCAGAGCCCAGAATACACTCTCCGTGCCTTGGAAGGCTCTCTCCTGGGACAGACATGCTTTTCCTAGACTCTAGGGCCCGCCGTCATTGGGTCTGGGGGACGCAGCTGGGAATGGCACAGACACATCGGAGGCAGGGATGCAGTGGTGCTGGGCCATCCTGAGCCCCCAGGATCCCCCACGCCGCGCGGTGGAGGCCTGGCCGACGGAGCAGCACCGTCAGAGACACAGAACGGGCCCGAGTGGCAAAGGCATCTTAGATGGCGCTGCCTCTGAGAGGTTGGGGATGCATGTTATCAGGAGTGGGGGGCCCCTAAGTATCCCTGGGCACCCCCTGTCCCGTGTCCCACTGTCTGGCAGCTGCTTTTTCTAAGCATCTTCCCCAGAAGCCGCCATCTGGCCCAGTGTGGAGTCATTGCTGGGCTGACAAGCAACCTCACCCTCATTCCTCTGTTGCTCTAAGTAAAGCTCATTTTCCCGTGTTCTGAGCTTGGTGCAAAGAGAAAATAGCCAGATACCTCTTACTTTATTCAGTCATTCAGGCAAAAAATGGTTTTTGTAAAATGTCTCAAGGAGAGACGCATGGCTTCCAAAGGCCCTCTGGTACATTTCCTTGGGGCCAGGCCACCCCGCTGGGCATGGGAGCTGTGGGGAGAGAAGACACGGACATTCCCGTCATTCCGCTCACCTCCTCAGCCTCCTCCATGTGGCGTGGGAGATCCTGGGAGCTTAGGATGGCCCAGCACCGCTGCGCCCCCGGCTCCGATGTGTCCATACCATTCCCAGCTGTCACCCAGGCCAATAATAAACGGACGAGGCCAGGGGGCCCGGAGCCCAGGCTTCGCTGAGACCTCCCACCTCCTCAGAGACCACACCCCAGGAAGGGCCACTGAAGGGGCCGCCTGAGAAGTGGAAGCACCGGGATGAAGTGGCAAAGACCCCACTGCTCATAACTCTCACTGCAGCGTGCCCTGGGCCTTGCTCTGCTGCAGAGCCGCTGGGGCACTAAGGAGCCTGGCCTGTCCGAACCAGCCCAGACCCACAGGCTGGTGGGCTTGTTTTCCCGAAGCTCCCTTCTGGCATCTAATTTGAGATCCTTGAGCCATAGCCAAAGTTTGTATAACCTTATTTGGGCCTCTGTAGGGACAGAAATCTCTACCCTATTAATTTTTTAATTAGCTCTCAGTTTGCCACAGATGGCTTATCTGTGTCCGTGGGTAAGTCGTGGACCACCTCCCAGGGCTCCTTCACGCCGCCTTCCCCACTGAAAGGCTGACTTTGAGTATGAGGGGCTCAGACTCTACCATGAGCCAGGGCAGAGCTTGAAGCTAGACCTCTGGGACCCCTAAAGTCAGGGTGCAGACAGAATGTCACCCCCACCCTCTTCCTTCCACCATCACCAGATGCAGAGGAGAGTACACAGGCCTTTCCTGCTAGCTCCCTGGACAAGTCACTTCATCCTGAGGCCACAGTGTCCCACTATAGGGGCCGGGTTGGACTGGACGACATAATGGCCACGGCCAACCACCACCAACCACTGGACGCCCGTCTCCAGAAAATAGGAAAGCAAAGGAGGGACAGAGCCTCCGTTTGGCATAGGTGTTGCCCCCTCGCCCTGGTTTCCCAACCACAAGGCTCCCTTCAACATAAGCCCTGAGCTGAATCGGGGTGGGGGGACGTGTCTGAGACTGCCTCCTCCGCCCGACGCACACACACGCTCACACGGACGTGCGCAGTACAGGAAACTTGTCCTTCTGCGGCCTGTACTTACAGAAGCTGCAACAGTGGGGCCGGGGAGTCTGTCCTTAAACATTACTCAGGGCCCTCCCATCTCCTCTAGCAGACCCCAGCCAGGCCCTCCTGGCCCTCCCATCTGCCCTGTCCCGCCTGCGCAGGGGCAGCCACGGAGCCGGAGCCAGCAGCCGGGTGCGATACCCAGGCTGAGCTCCAGAGCACGGAGTCATGGGCCCTTGGGGGCACCCAGATGTCCACCCCCAGCCGGCGTTGAGACCTCCTCCCAGTGTGCCAGTCCCCAAAGGCCTTGAGACAATCTCTTCCCAATCCTTTAATCCAGGGGCAGGAGCCGTTCTCTATTAGGAGAGTGTGACCTCAGTGGAAAGAAAGACCATACGATCATATAAAATGGCTTAATTTAGGTGTGGATTCTGCCCTGCTTCTTTCATGAAGAGAGATTGTATAAAGCAGTGAATATTCCTGATTTTAAGGGAAGATAGAGCTGTAATAAATAATCAATATTATAAAATGTCTTTATTCCAAATTTTGGGTAGCTGAGCTGATGTGACTCAAAACAATGTGAAGGAAAGTGAGAGTAAAGAAATGGCGGTGAAAAAAAGAAGAAAGAGGCAAGGATGAAGGAGAGGAGGGCGAATAGAGGGACGGAGGGGGAGGAGTCAGGGAGGAGGGCGAGGAGGCTGCGGGTGTGGCTGCTGGCCGTCTGCTCTTGCTCCGAGCTGGTCATCCCCAGCCATGCTGGGCTGGTCTTTACTTGGATTACAGGTTCCCATTTACCAAGAGTCAACATGGTAGGCACTTATTTCTATTGTAATTTAATCTTCACAAGAACTCTACAAATTAAATATTTTAGAAGTGAGGAAACCAAGATAGAGCAGAGGACCCAGGTCCACACGCAGCTAAATGGGTCAGGATGAAATCCACCCCAGGGCCCCCAGCCTATGCTCCAGCAGGGGCCTGCTCTCCAGCACGGGGCCTGCTCTTACCGGCCAGCCCACGGCTCCTGTTGGGAGCCATAGGGCACAAAAACAACAAGACTCCATTTTGTTTTAAAGACTCCATCTTGTTTACTTCTTGTTGATCACTTTCGCACCACATTTTCCTGCCAAATGTTCTCACTCCGGTCCGCCTCTTACGTCAGAGGCAACTGCGCATGCGCACAACTCGCGGCGTGATTGGGTTTCGTAGGTAGCTTCATTAGCATAATGGGCAACCAATCAGAAGAGACCACACCCTATACTGTCTATATATTCTCTGCTCTAACCTATAATAAACGAGACTGGATCAGAAAGCCTGTTTTGTCTCCATTCTGTCTGTCTTCTGTCTCTCATTCGTGCACCCCCTCCTTAGGTCCCAGTTGGTGAACCCCGCGGCCGGGGGTTTTATGTTTGCTGACCTGCAGGTCGGGTCAGGCTCCCTCCCTGCCAACCCGTTGATGACCTCTGCTCATCGCCCACTTGCTCTCTAGGACCCAGCCATTCTTTCCTTCCTTCTGTTCCTGGCGCCCACTGACTCGTCTCATCTCTCTCCCACCTTCCCTGTCCTCAAAGCTTTATCTAGTCTGTTCTCCCTTCCTGGGCTGCCCCCACCTAGACCTTTCCCGTGGCTGCCGCACCGCCCTTCAGGTCCCACCTTAGGCGCCACTCCTCTCAACCGTTTCCCTGTCACACGGTCACGTGGCTCTGACAACTTTACCATGACACCTGCAGCTGTGTGATGTTCTCCTTGTCTGTATCTATCACCCAGGCTAGAGCAGAATCTCCACGTGAGCAAGAATTGATCAGGCTTATTCCTATGTCTCCAGCGCCTCACATGGTTTCTGGGACAGACTAGATGCTTAATTAAGTGTTGAGTGAATGGACAGATGGAGGAACAAACTGCTCTCTCTTCCTTACAGATTCTGCTCTTAGTGCATTATCCCAAAGAACCAATAAAATCAAGCCTTCGGCTGCATTTCCCACATCAGCCCAAGTCCCCCCACCATGCAGCTTTAATCAAAACTCATCCATTCCACATGTCCAAGCTCTGTGCTGTGGCTGCAGATGGAGATAAATGAGATTTGACCCCAGGCCAAAGCTTGATCTTCTGGAGTTTCCAGAGTCCAGGAGGGGTGATAAATCAAGCTCACAGGGATTTATAATCCAAGATTAAGTGAGCCGTAAGTGATGAAAAGGGAACAAACAACATGTTCAAAGGAAAGAGAAAAAGAGTGTCTGCTGGGGTGATCGGTGAGGCTCTACAGACAGAGGCGCCAGCACCGAGGCTAAGCCTTGAATTTGGGTTCAGACCTTCCTCAGTCTCAGAGGCAGGGCATTACCCAGGCAGGGGCTGACAGCTGGCATCCCCAGGCATGGGGCACAGGCGGGAGGCATCAGGAGATAAGGGCAGAGGAAGGGGTGGATTGTGCAGGCCTTGGAAGGGAGGCCCCGCGGGCACGGTGACCTGGCAGCAGAGCCAGCGAGCCCAGCCAGGGAGGTGTGCGCCCCGGACCTGCGGTCACCAGGCCTCCTTCCCTCTGAGAAGCTCTGGGAGACAGCTCTCTCTCCTTCCCTCAAATGGCATGGACCACAAGCTGCTCAACACACGCGCGATTTCTCAAGAGCACAAAATGAAGCAACAGTTTTGAGACAACATCCTGCCTTGAAGGAGGCCAAGGCTCCCGACTATAGTCATTTTGCTGTCAAGTTCATCCTGTTTTTAAAAACAGTTCTAAGGGCACTAGCCTGTCAGGGAGGGGCAGACCCGGGGCCTGGAACGGGAGTGGAAATGAAGAATGGGTGGGGCTCTGTGACATGGGTCCCAGATGATGGCATTCTGGCAGAAGACAAGGGCGTGGGGGGCCAGGGAGAGTGAAGCTGGGTCCAAGGGGACTCGGCAAGTCTGGAGGAAGGAAGCCTGACCCCGAATCGTTCCCAGCCATGGTGTTCCTTCTCTCATGTGCCTAAGGCCCATGGCCCTTCGCATACACTTGGGTACTCCCCAGTTTGGGAGATCTGAGACCACAGACTCGTCTTCCTCCCCCTCCTGCTGGGCCCATCTCTGCATTATATTCCCACGCTGCACTGTGACGACCACTCATATGCCTGCTGGCGTGGACGCAGGGCCGTGTCCCACTCCCCGGCCCCCGCAGCAGCTGGGGCAGGCGGGGCTTGATAAACATTCAGTTGAACGAAGTTGCTGCCGCAGCACCTTCCTGGTCTCCTCCACCTCCCCTGATCTTCACGTGTCTGAACGCCTGGGCTGGGGGCTTGGACAGTCTCCCTCTCTCTCCCCACCTCGCCCTGATCCCATCCATTCTCACCGCTTTAAATAACATCTTCACCCAAGGACGCCCACACTTACTCATCTACAGCCGGACCTCCCCCACTGAGCGCCACTGCCCGGATGCCCTGGCCTCCTTGCTCCCTCCGCTCAGGAAAGTTAAGGCTTCCTCCAAAGTCTACCCCCACCCCAAGGCTTCCTCCCTTTAGAGAATTACCCCGTCCTCTCCCAGCTGCTAGGAGTGGAACCCTGAGGTGGCTCTTGCTCCGTCCTTCTCCTCCCCCTTTAAGTCCAACTCAGCAGGAAGCTTTTTCTTTCAATAAGTGTCAGCCAGATGTAATCTGCCCCCTTTGCTCCAACCCCGCCCCCAGCTGGCCCCAGCATGCTCCTGGCCTGGACCTCTTCAATAGCTACTTCTGCGGTCACCTCTTCCACCCTTGTCCCACTCTGAATCGGTTCTCCACAAAGCAGCAAGAGTGGCTTTTCAAAACACAGACCCTATCATGTACCCTTGCTAAGCAGTCAGGGGCATTTGGTCATAGTTAGGGCAAAACCCCTTCGTGGTTTGCAAAGCCCTGGCCTGGGCCCTTCTCTCTCCCCGCCCTGCCCCGCCCCTTGCCTCTCTCCCCTGCTCTCTCCCTGAGCCACACTGGCCTTCTTTCATGTTTGTTTGTTGCTAAATATCCAAAGCCGTTTCCCTCCTCTGGACCTTGGTATATGATGTTCCCTACCCGGATCACAGCCTCTGCTGGGCTTGGCGAGCTCTCTGCAATCCCCGGGACTTCAGCGGAAGGCCACCTCCTCAGAGAGGCCTCCCTGACCATCCAAACTGCATCCACTCCTCACCGCACCCACGTTGGGTCCTGCTAGGGGCCCAATAACTGCCCCCGACGGGACAGGCAGGTGCACGCTTCCTCCTTCTAGGCCGCCAGGGATTCCTGCCCCACCCCACTCCTTATTTTTATACTTGCTCAAAACTGCCCACACAAACACCATACTGTAGGGTTTCTTTCTCTTCCAAAATTAGCTGCCCAACTGGACGAGGACTGCTTGGTTAGCGGCTTCCCGGCTGTGCCTTCCAGTTTCAGGGGAACTGCAGGGAGGCTGGAAAATCACCCACAGGAAGGGCGGCTGTCCAGACACCAGCCGATGCCTGCTGTCACAGCCATGCTCTATAGTTAGGTCCTGACTTCCTTTCCTGGCCAGACCTTCCCAGTTATCCAGGGAAGTCCCAGGTTCAACCATTCTGTTCTATTGTCTGACTATGTAGCATAAGTTCTTACAATTAATTACTTCCCTCTACCCATGTCCTGCTCTTCTCCCCATGACTGCAGCCTTTCCTAAGCCACCCCCACACTCAATAGTTGAAAGGCCATACGTCTAGGTTCATAAACCTAGACTTGAGGAAGCAACTTATTCTCTTCAAGCTTCCGTTCATTCATCTGTAACATAGGAATAAGAACAACACTTGCATCCCAGGATTTGGCAGAAAGCATTTGGCACCCATAAACCATCCCCACTTTCCCCCCAGGTTGGGGTACATGGTATAAAATTCTTTAGCCAAAATAATCCTGGACTCTAGTGAAAGTAGCCAAGGAACTGATATGGTGTTGGGTGACGGTGACTAGAACATTCTCTCTGCTCTCCTGTGGCCTGAATGGTGAGCCAGGTAGCATGTGCAGACAGGGAGATCAGCCTCCCTGAAGAGGGAGACAACCAGTTCGTCACTGGGGTAAAGGCAACTCTGTACTGGAAACCAGAGCTCAGAATTCTGGTCTTAGGCAGATAGGAGAGGGCCTCCCATCTCCTGGGCCCCGGCTTAGGAGCAGGGGTGTGCCCCCTGAACGTGGCAGCACGCTCCCTGTGGGTCTGCTTACCCAGTGCCATCTCTCAGAGTGCTCTCCATTTGGGCCTGGAGCCTCCCCTGAGGTCTGTTCAAACGCCATGGCTCACACTCAGCTCCGCAGGGGGGCATGCGACCTCCTAGGCCAGTGCTCAAGGATGACCAGTGTCTCCAGAGCCCCCTGGGAACTCCAGGGCGAGAGCCTCTTGGTGACTCCTGGGGGCAGAGCAGGGACCTGCCCCTCCTCGGGTGGGAATTCCTCCTCCAGGGCCAGCCTGCATTCTGCCTGGAATCTGTTTTTATGAAGGGGCGTGACATTCCTTTCTCACTTCAGGGACATTCATTCCAGACCCTGTGGCTTCATCTCCAGGAGCCCCTACCTAGCAGGAGAAGGTCACTTCAGGCACATCCTCACAGTCCCTGAGCTCGGGTCTGCATTGGGCTGCACCTGGCGAAGCGACACCGACGGTTCTGCGGCGAGCAGCAGAGAGGGTCCTCCTTCTGGTCTCTCTCACCTTCCAGAAGCTGCCAGCATTCCTGGGCTCATGGCCCCTTCCTCCTTCTTCAAAGTCATCACATCCCCTTTCCCGTGTCTGAAGGACTCTTGAGATTACACTGGGCCCGTGCCAAGAATCTGAGATAATCTCTCCATCTCAAGACCCTTAATTTAGACACATCTTCAAAGCCCTGTTTGCCACAAACGACAGTGAATTCCCAGGTTCTGGGGATTAGGGTGAGGTATCTTTGGGACCATGTCATAGGCTCCAGAGGGGACCTCCTGATCTCATCAGAGGCCAGAGGGTCTGGGCTTGAGACCCCTCAGCTGGAGGATCTGTGGATATGGCTGGTGGCCTGCTTTAGTGTGGATAGGAGGGCATCTCTGGCTATAGCAGAGGAGATCCAGGCAGCTCTGCCCAAGGGCTCCACAAATCTAGTACTTAGTGTGGGAGTCACAGAGACATCACCACTGCAGGAGATGCAAAGCGCATGCAAGTGCCAAGATTAAGGTGGGGAGTGGGGAAGGAAAGGGACTTACACCTGCTGGTGTCTGTTATACGCCAGGCCCTTACTTACAGTACTTCATGTAATCATTACAACAACCCTGGGCAGGAACTGCAGCTCAAAGGGCCAGAAAACGTTTCCCAAGGTCCAGCAGGAAGCAGAGCTGAATCAAGTGAGGGGTTGCTCTGAGTCCACCATGGCACGGCGTGGGCTTAGGGCCACTGGGGCTCTGGCCCTGTTCATTACCACTACTTCTTTCCTCTGGCATTATAAACAGTCCCAGTGAGAGGACCACTGCTTATGGTGAGAAGGGCTATTTAGACAGGTTAGAGCCACACACATGGAGATGGGATTTAGGAGAAGGTGTGTGTGTGTGTGCATGTGTGTGCATGTGTGTTTCATCAACTCGTACTTCCATCTGGATAACTGCATGGAGAGAAGGAGGGGGAGAATGTCCTAGAATGGGTGTTTTAAGATTGTCACCTGGACCGGGAGGTTATCACACCCACCTGCTGTATTCACTCTGGATGGGGGCGAGACACCTGCAAACAGTGGCTCAGAATCACCATCACTGTCATCCAAAGACATGTGTCGGAGACCTTGGTCCTTGAGCTGAGGAGCTTGCTGTGGTCCCAGTAGCTGCTGAGAGCTGCAAAGGCAGCCGTGCAGAAGACCAAAGGAAGCAAATTGGCTTTCTTTCATTTCTCAGACCCCTGCACAAATATGGTGGTGGGGTGGCACAGAAGGAGACAGGTCCCTGCCCTTGGATCTGAGGCGGCAGGGAGGAAAGAGCCCCTGCCCCCAGGGAGTTTCCTGTCTGAGAGCAAAGCCACCAACACACACACACACAGGCACTAAATGCCACCACAGCGGCAGGTGTTCCAAATCCACACAGGTCAGTGGCTGTAAAGCCAGAGTGAGAGGCAAGAGCCACTGACGTGAGCTTGAAAGAGGGAAGTTTCCTGGAGGAGGGGAGCCTGGAAGCAGAAAGAGGAAGACTGAGGCAGGGGGTTGGCACCAGATGCAGGGCCGGGAGAGGCGCTTTCCCACCTGAGAGATCCGTGAGAGGGAGAGAGGTGGTGGAGGAAGCCGGCCAGTGGGCAGGAGCAGCCATGACTTCTTTGATAAACACACACGTCATTGACCTAGGGGCTCTCAGACGGGCGAAGAGCTGGCCCACGTCCTCCATAGGGTCCTCACCGGGCTTTCATTTTCTGGTCCACTGTGCAGAGAAAACCCACAGGGGCACCTGCTCCCTTACAGAGGAGGCCCCCCAGCATGGCTATCCCACTGACCAAGTGGAACCATGCCATGCTGGGGTCACTTCCCATCCTGTCTGCTGACCAAGAAATCGATTTCAGGTCAGCTCGGAGGCCTTTATAATCACTAGTTCATTACCTTCATGTGGCTTCTCTAGGGAGCCCGTGATTTTCACGAGCCTATCCACCTCACTTAATTTCACAAACATGTGCTGAGCGCTGCAGAAACAGAAGCTGACGCTTCGCCCTGTTCCCAGTACGGTGAGCACTTCATATACCACAGTCAGGAGAGGAAGAAAGAAAACAAACCAGTGGGGTTGTCCTGACTCGCTTAGGTCTCCCAAATAATAAGCCTGGAATACTTCCCAGAAATCTGGACTCCCTAACAAAAACAATTTGATCCCTGAGTTTTGCTCTGCTGAATCTGAAGATGTTCTGCATGTGATGATGATGTCAGCGAGTGGCTGTATTCCCTCATGAATAAACTAGGGTAGGCGTGATGCTCTTGGCCTTTTACAATTTTTTCCTTTACATAGTTGCACTTTGTATCTGGCCAGACTGTGGTCTGAAGGCCAGCTCATGCTCTTCACAACTGAATGTTTTCTTCCCTTTTCTGATCGCACTGGTCTCTGGCCCTCCTTGGACAGCATATTCCACAGGTCTCACGACAGCGCCTGGAGAGAGCCTCACCTTCCTCTGGCTCCTCTGGAGAATCTCATGGGAGGCGATGGAGCCCAGCCTGAATCTTGGCCAGAGCTGTTGCTGGCTCTGATGGAGCACGGCCAGTTGGGCCCACACTGGTGGCAATAGGGGTGGAAAGTGGCCTGACCCTTAAGTGACGTCTGGCAGTGGGCAGCAGATGGGGTTTCTGGAATCTGATTCACCTGGTAGTCTTTTGGAGGGAAAATGAGCTTGTCTGAGGTTTCTACTTCCCGGCATTTGAGAATACAGGATTGAAAGAGGCTCTGCGGGTTTTCTATGACTCTGGTAGAAGCGTCTGTGTTCATGTGTTTCAGGTTGGGGCCAGTAGAGGCTCTGTTAACTCTAAGCTCAGAGCCTCCTTCCTCATCCCAAAGTTCTGGCTTTTAAAGAATACTTGCTGTGGTCCCAGTAGCTGCTGAGAGCTGCAAAGGCAGCCGTGCAGAAGACCAAAGGAAGCAAATTGGCTTTCTTTCATTTCTCTAAATAATTGAATGACTCAAAAATTCATGTCTCTTGAGAAATGTGTCCATTATGTTAAAAAGGAGATTATTATCATGAAGGCATGTGAACATTAAGAGCGTGCTTGCCTTGCCAAATTCAGAGGGAGTTCCCGAATCACTCAGACTTTCAGTGAAGATGCGCCCCTCAAAGACCTAGTGGCGCTTGATTATATCTTCACTGATCAGCTGCCTAAAGGGTATTGATCGTACCTATTTCTACCTTAGATTCCTGTTAGTTCCTCTAACTTGCACAAGAGTTGATAAAATTATCCATTTTTTAAAAAATGAGCAAATTGATACCGTTACGTACTTCTGGAGGGAGCTAATAAATCAGATTACAAGGTCTTTTCTAGTCTAGGTTGTTTAACCCTTGGCTCTATTTTCTCATGAAAATCCAGTTATTTTGAATTTCCTTAATTTTCTCTACTTTTTTGTCATATAAACTAACAATAATTTATTTAAGATTATAAAATTGCAAAATAAAGAGTTGAGCTAAATTAATGAATATATCATATCTTTATAGAAAGGGATTATTTTGTGTAATCCTAAAAGATCACACAGACATAACATGTCAACGTAAATTGTAATTTCCAGGGCCTTACTTTAAGACCTTAAACTAATATTAATTCGAGTTCATCATAAACAACCTTTGGATAGTTGAACAACATAATTTAAAAATACCCCTACTGACTGGGGTGAAAGTACAGCAGATGGAATACAGTCAATGCCATTGTGACACCTTTGGTGACAGATGATAACTAAGCTTATCATAGTGTTTAGTAATGTATGTAATTGTTGAATCACTATGCTGTACACCATAAACCAATATATCAACTATACTTCAATTAAAAAAAGAACCCTACTGTTATTTAATATACCATAACACAGCCAGCAGTCACAGGTTGAAAGCTTATTACAAACACCCTTGGTTTATGTTTATGTACATACCGATTTTTTAAGAAAGGTAAAAAAAAAGTCTGTGACAATAGGGAGATGTGTATGTAAGATAATGGATGTGTTTTTTCTGTTTATCAAGGAGAAAAAAAAATAATTTTATCTTAAACTAAAAATGCTCTTGTCATGCCAAAACATATAAGCAGATAATTAAGAGACAAATTTAAGGTTGTGCCATAGCTTAGATGGTCTGAAGGGAAGTAAACTTCATTTTTGTTGTGTTTAAAATAGCCAAACATAATGAGTTTGAAAGGAGAAATGACCCATTAAATTTTTTAATAAAGTTGACTCAATGTTTGTTAATTTACTCATTAGTATGTATTCTTTATGGTGAACTGTCACACAAATGATACATACAAAGAATAAAACTAGAATTGAGATTTTTTGCCTCTTTATATAACTAATTTAACCTATTCCCAAACAACAGAGGTCCCTTCTTCTCATTAACATACTCTGTTAACTCTCTGTCCTTTTGGCATATTTTTACACTTTAACAAAACTTCCCTCTTTTTGAAGAAGCTAGTGTTTCTAATAATTATTACTACCTATTGCTGTATGTTTTTTAAAAACATTGTAAGTATTGCTTACCATTAAATACTTACAAGATAAGTTCATATCTTGTATCCTGACAACTCTTTCAAATTTTACCTTGCTCAAATTCAATCTCTCTGTATTCAGAATAGTAAAATTGTTAAGATGTCTTTTACATCAAACTATTTATAGATTTTTTTTTAGTTGTCCACGAGAAATACACAGATTTTTTTTTCACTTTATAAAAGGGCAGATAGGAAAAATAGTTTTATTTGACATTCTCCAGATGATCAATTAGCTCAACACAATTATTAGAACCATCCTGTTTATTTCTGCTTATCAAAAAGAAACATTCAGCTTTAGCAGGTAAGTACTTATAAGTAAAATGAATTAATTTAAACATTTCAGTGATTCTGCTGAAAACAATCAGACTCACATTTTACTTTGAAAAGAAACATTCTGATGTTCATGTATAAAGACTGACACAGTAATTGTCAACACATTCATTTGCTTTAAATTTTGTCCCTAGGTTTAAATATCCTGTTTATTGATGACATTCTGACTTCACAGCATAAAACAAACGCCCTGGAGATTCGCCAGCATCCTCACTCTGTCGTACAAATTGACTGCGTATTACACCATCATACAGGACTCCACATTCCCCCATTCTCAGTTAACAGAACCGTTTAATCTTATTATTACCCAATGATAATTAATCTTATAATCACAGATGCTATTTCCTTTCTCCTTGCGTCTACTAAAGGCCCCTGCCAGAAGCTTAAGATCAGGAATTCAGTCTTCTGGAAGAAATAAGAGAAGAACATCAGTAAAGAACTGAACCTGGTGCTCTTGACTTTGGCTACAACAGAATATACACCCCTGGGTCAGGCTTCCCTGCAGAAGCTGCCACCACTACCGTGAACCCATTAGACTAAACCAAGTGACAAGTCAGAAGCCCTAGGGAAGTTCTGGTCTTGATTCAAACAGGGGTCAGCAGACTAGGGCCTTCAGGACAAATCCAACTAGCTATCTCTTTTTGTAAATAAAGTTGTATTGGAACACTACCATCCTCATTCATTACCATTATCTCTTGCTGCTTTCCCACTACAACAGCAGAGATGATTGCATAGAGTACACAACTGATCTAAAAACACACAGCTTTGGAGAAGCAGACTACCTAACCCAAGATCAACAAAATAAAAATGTATTATCTAGGACCAAATGGACTAAATGAACTGATTTCATTATGATTAATATTTATAAGAATTGACATAAGAAAAAAAACCTTTTTAATCTGTTTCTTAACTTCATTTTAGCAAATGAGAATGGAGTACTCCTTTAAAAATTTTATTTAAATGTATTTTATTTAACCCAACATATCCACAAGATTAACATTTCAACATGTAATCAACCCAAGAAATATGAATAAGATCTCTACCTTTTTTTATTCTGTATCTTCAAGCACAGTATCTATTTTTGTACTTACAGCCTATTGAAGCACTTTTTAAATGTCATTTTTTCCCAGTTCAACTATCAAATTTCAAGAGAAAAAAAATCCCATGAGTGATCTTAATATAGATTAATATAGAATATAGAATATAGAAGCTAATATGTCAACGGGACAATTTTTTAAATTCTTATAGATAATAATGACATATATTGATTGGCCTTGTCTATAAAACAATGAGAACAAACATTAAATAATATGGGAAGTGCCTTTACTAAGTTCTTTCATTTTTTATGACCAAATTCCCTATTTTATAAATTTAAGGGAGAAAAGATATAACCAAATTGATAATAGTTTATCTGCCTCTAGAGGGAATTAATACTTATGCTCACATAGCTTCCTTATATAGGTTCAGTAGGAATCTGTCCTCTTCCCAGAATACAGGCAGATATTGACTATGCCAAAAATTCCCCTTAACTGGCTGTAAGACCATCATTAAGAAACAAGCCTACAGTTTATGTGCCGGAGTGACATCTATGAAGTCCTTCCAGGAAAACTTCTTGGGACAGCTTTAGGACTTATGAAATTCCAGCCTTACAGACAGTAAAATATTTCATTTCCTGTCAGGCCAGAAATCTTAACAAACATGGGAATCTTAGAGAAAATAGTGCTAAGAAGGATATAAAATTCTTCTGACATATAAAAGCAATTCACAACCCTAGGAGCTTAACAAAGCCTCCAGACAGAAGTTCACCGTAAAGCCTCAATCAATAATACCATGTGCTTCTGACTTGGTTAGTCACTCAAAAAGAAAAGTGTTTATGTATTAATCAACACCTCTTGTTTTGCTATGGAAATCAATTTTAGCCAAATAAAACAAGATATCAGTTGAATGATGCTGAATCAGAACAACTGTTAATCAACTAAAATTTTCTCATTGGCAAGAACTTGCCCACAAGGGAAGAAAAACCGTAGAAGCAAAAACTGACTCTTGGCTCTGCTTCCTTCACGACTGAGTGCCACGGGGGCGGGGGGGCACAATTTGGGTCTGGAGATAAACCAAAACCAAAACCAATAACAAGCAACCAACTACACGTTATCCTGACTGGTTCAGAACCACAAAATCATGAGCCTTGACTATTTCTCATAAATACAGATGCTCTGACGAGAACAATTTAATCCCTGATTTATGTGTTGTGAATAAAATGAGCCCAAGACAAAGCTGCTGATTTCCACCAGGAATGTGCTGGCCTTGGTCATCTCTTCCTCCCTTTAAATACTGGTTGGATTTTGTATTTGACTAACCAGTCTTTGTTTCTGAAGTCTGACCCCTTTCCACTTTTCGCCATTGTTTTCTTGTCTGGATGTTTCCATCTGAGTCTTTGACAGCATCTACTATGTGCAACACCAACACAATGTTGGAGCCAAGGATTTGGAAATGAATTTGAACTCCTGTCTGGCAGAAGTCCACCCAGCACCTGGAGGAAGAGACCTGCCTGTTAAAAACATTCCCTCAAATATCTGATGGCAGGTTAACACCAACTCTGTTGGCTCTGACACCCCCACAAAAGGAGGGGATCCTCAGTAACCACCCCTGTGAGGTCCAGGGGCTTGTCCTCTGAGAGGTGGTTCTGCTCACCACCAGGCTCCAGATGCAGCCTCGTTTGTGCCCCCCAGCCCCCATCCGTGCCCCAACCATCTCAAATTCTTCCAGTTCTGGGAACACGGAAGCCTCTTCCCAGACCAGGCTTCTTCTGTTTATCCTGCCTCACAGGGTCTTCTGGAGGCCAGCACCTACCGTGCCCTCCCACCTCAGCTTACGTACCATTTCCTAAGGCAGCTTTCCCTGACCTCCCACACCCCTCTCCAAAGTCTCCTAACCCTTGGACTTGCTTGGTGAACTTTTCATAATAGTAATAAATTACTTATTTATGAGATTCTTTAATGTCCATCTTCTTTATCAGAACATATATTTCATAAGGAGGGGGACTGACTCTTTTTTTTTCACTCACCTTTCTGTCTCCAACACCTCCCATGATACAAGGCAAACCATATGGGCTCAATAAACACTGGTCTGATGAGGAAATGAATGACCAGTGTAGCATGGGGGCCTGGAAAGATCTCATCAGTGAGCCGAAGCTGGACACTTGTTCTGTGGTTTTTATGGTCCCTTCTAAATTGGTTATTCACAGTGACGTGAACTATTACATGAGACGAAATTTCGAGAACATCAGATTCCAAACTCAAAATAGAAGAGCTTGGAGTTATGTATCATCTTGAGATCATTCGGTCATTCAGTGGGCACTTCACTAAACATCTAGTATGTGTCAAGCCCTAGGGATGGATACAGAGGTGAATAAAGCTGACCCAGTCCTTATCTTCACTGAGTTAACAGTCTAGTGAGGAGGCAGATACTGGTAAGACATCCACACACAAGATGTGAAGAATTATAACTGAGCCAGGTGCTAGGAAAAGGGTTCAAAATACTCTGGCAGTCCCAAGGGGCTTTTCCTCCCTGGTGAGTCTGCCTTTTCTGCCGAGCTACATTCTGAAGGATGAATAGGAATTAACTGGCCAAAGAAGGGTAGTATTGGGAGACAATTCTCCGTGAATCCTTTGCATTTCTGCACATTGGGTGAGCAGAGGCACTGGCTGTCTTTGTTCCAGGCTCCTTTTTCAATGATTTTAGAATAGCAAACAGCCTTGGAAGATAGAAATATTTTATTTGCACCATGATGTTAGGTAATAACCCTTGGGAGCAAAATGCAGGTTTGTTTACTGTCCAGTATAATAAAGGTAGAGACTCTCTCCAAGTCTAAGGAGAGGGAGGCTTACTGCTCATTATAGAAGATTTGGGTTACTCAAACGAGGTCTTCCACCTGCGCTTCTTGGGGCCAAGGGAGGTGTGCTTGGGGCCTGTAGCTGGTGTGTTAAATTAAGAATATGCAGATTAGGACCTCCTGAATGAGGAGGCACAGGCCATCTGCACAAGTCAGCAGGTAGCTCTCTCAGCATCTGAGCTTCCACTTTGGGAAATGAAAACCCCAGGGCCATTTTGATTGAAGGCATGATTTCGATACACTCACACAAAGGAAGTAAAGTCACAAGACGTATTACTTAACAAATCCCAGAAATGGGATGGGGTGAGGAGGCAGTGAGCCAGGGAAGGGCCAGTCTCCATCCCAGGTCACAAAAAAACAGAAGGGGCGGAGGAAGCCCTTACAAGGTGGTTGGGGCAGCAGTCGCTAACTTTCTGAGGGCTCAGCTCCAAGTGGTTATTTTAAAAGGTGCCCCAGGAAAAGCAAAGCAAGAACTTGTGGGGTGGGAATCCTAAACTTGGGTCCTTAGCTAAATGTCCAGACTCTGGGTGTGAGCAGGGTTGTCATACTGTCAAATGTCTAGGCAGCAACTCAAAATCACTCTTTTCTTATCACAGGAAGTGATGCAAATAAGAAGCCCATGCTGCTTGCTGTGTATAAATAATAAGTCTTTTGTCTCTGACCTAGGATTTTCCTGTCTTCTGCCAGAATCCAGGAAAGTGTGACTCTCTCATTAGCTTGCAAGTAGCATAAAATCTCAGGCCTTTCATAGTTATTGACAGGTAAGTAGATGGCATATACAAAGGCCCTGTGGTAGGAGAAAGTAGAGAAAACTATAAGGATCTGAAAGAAGGCATGCATGGGTGGGGTGTAGGGAGTAAAGAGGGGAGGCATGGCACGAGATCAGGCTGGTAGCTGGTGAGCCGTGAGACCCTTGGCCAATCCTGCAATACAGACCCACCATTTGTTTCGACAATGCCACCTTCATGCAGAACATTGATAATAAACTGAGTTTGGGGGAGCATAGGACAAGGCTTGGGCCAATCCAAGCCTATGAGATGATTTTTAACAAAGGAAGAGAGTGAAAATCGGAGGCATTTTCTTAACATCCTGAACCCTGTTATGAAAATGTTTGCAAACATGCTATTTTGTAATTCCTCTATGAGAGATTAGAGGAAGCACATGTTGGTGCCCCAATAGACAAGGAACAGTTCCCACTGACTGTCACTGCTGTCAATCATCTGGGGTACAAAAAGAGTCAGGCACCTTAAAAGGGAGAAGTCATGACATTTTAGTATTCACAGAGCATGACTCTGGACAAATCACTTTTTGCCCACTCCTCTTACAATAAGAGGAGGAGTTGTTCCAGTTTACAGGAAGAGGAGGGAAGAGATTAGGGAGAAAGGGAGGGCTGCGAAACCGGTTTGGCGAACATCGGGTTATTACCTAACATCATGGTGCAAATAAAAGATTCTGTTGAGAAGCCCTCTGACCTATTCTGGCTTTCTGCCGGCGACTGTTCTGAAATTTTCACTCACTGCCTGTTAATTAGTTTATGGCCTGCAAGAATGCAGTTGTCCTAGATCTTTAGCCAAACAAAGGATCCACAAATGGGCCAAACCATGTAACTCATCATTAAGAAGTTTTGCTCTTTCTTAAGAGTGATAAGAACTCACTGACAGATTTAGAGAGGGTGATGTGATTAGGCTTGGGTTTCCAAAACATGCTTGAGAGAGGAATGGAGAGTGTGGAGGTGACTGATTTTCTGAGATGCCTTGTCCCTGCAGAAACTCACATCCCCTGGATTTACTCCTCGGCAATGCACTACAGCCCTAGGATTGACAGATCCTTTCTGGCTCATTTAACCTGCATTTCAAAAAGGAAGGAAAACAGCGCCAGGCTTCAAGAGTTGTCTTGGGAAACTTCCCACTCCTCTCCAGCCTTTTAAAATCATTTATTTATGTATTTATTTATTATTAAACTACAGTTGATATATGATATTGTGTTAGTTTCAGGTGTACAAAATAGTGATTTGGCGATTTCCAAAGTCATTTCAATATTATTGACTACATTTCCTCTGCTGTACTTTTGAGCCCTGTGACTTATTTATTTTGTAATTGGAAGTCCGGATCCCTCTTACCTCTTTGCCCTTCCCCCACACCCCACTCTGGCAACCACCGGTCTGTTCTCTGGATCTACAAGTCTGTTACTGCTTGTTTTAGTTTTTTTTTAATTCCACTTCTAAGTGAAATCATCTGATATTGCCTTTCCTGTTTGACTTATTTCACTGAGCATAATACCCTCCAGGTCCAACAAAGTCACCGCAAATGGCAAGATTTCCTTCTTTTTATGGCTGAGTAATATTCCATTGTACATATGCATCACATCTTCTTTATCTATTCACCTCTATTTTTTAATTGGAATAAAGTTGATATACAATGGTATATTGGTTTCAGATACACCATAGTGACTTGATAATGATATACATTACTACATGCTTGCCATGATAAGTGTAGTTACCCCTTATTACCATACCAAGATATTATAATACTTTTGGTTATATTCTCTATATTGTACTTTGTATCCATTCATCTACTGATGAACCCTTAGATTGCTTCCATATCTTGGCTATTGTAAATAAGGTTGCAATAACTATAGCTGTACATATATCTTTTCAAATTAGTGTTTTTCTTTTCTTCAGATAAATTCTAAGAAGTGGAATTGCTAGATCATATGGTATTCTATTTTTAATTTTTAAGAAACCTCCATATTGTTTTCCATGCTGGCTACACCAGTTTACATTCCCACCGACAATGCACAAGGGTTCCCTTTAAATAATCCGCACATCAGTTTCTAAAAGGCTCTCTGGACCTCACCTTGTCATTCAGGCCAAACCATGAAAAACAGCATGGAGAAAGTTTGAGGGGGAGAGCAGGTCAGGAAGGGTCCTGCTGGCTTCTGGAAGAAAATAAGTAACAGCCTTGTTTGGTGTGCTGGGTAACAGAGCTCAGTTGTGCCCAGTTTCAACCTGGCCGAGGGCCTGGACCAGGAGCTGGTGATGTAAAGGTAGAGGGTGCCAGAAAAGCCCAGAAACTGCTAGCAAGAAAAGTGAGTAGTGGTGGAGGGGGTCGTGAGGGGTGTGCAGAAGGCAAGGCAGGAAGGTCTTTGGAAATGCAGCTGACTGGCGCAGCTCGCCCCAGGAGCCCCAGGTCAGCCCCTCAGTGGCTCTTCTGCTGAAGACTTGGCTCCAAGTTTTCAAAACTTTCCAGGGTTTCCCAATTCTCCTCAGAGGTACTCCTCCCCCCCTCGTCCCAGACTGGCAGTTCCTTCATTGACACTTGCTCAGTTCCTGTAAAAGGGATGGTCTGGAGCTCAGGGGAGTGGAGTGGGACCGGCATAAAAAGGAAGCTCCAGACGTGGGGAACAGTCTCTGTCTAAGCAGCTGGGCACCAGACGCTGGAGAGCGTGGAAGAGGCCAGGCCAGGCCACCTTCTGCGGCAACAAGGATGGGTCTGAGGGCAGCTCAGACAGGTCTCTGGGCTGGCCAAGGCGGGTTGGGTTGTGGGTTTTCACACCGAGAGGCCCAGACAGCCCTCAGAGCCACTGCACAGAAGGCCTAGGGCCCTGCTTGCTGGTGGGGAGGGGGGAAGCAGAGCCAGAAGAGGGAGAAGGAGGGAGGGAGGAGGCTGGTGTTAACCCCTGGGTTTCCCGGGGCTGGAGGAGCAGGCAGAAGGGCAGGTGTGCACAGGGGGGTCTAACCCTGGATTTCCCTCAGGCTTTGCGGTCTTGCTGCTGCTCCAGAGCTGTAAGTAACCCCCTTCTGAAGGTGTGGGGAGACAGGAGGGTGGTGTGGAGGTCTTGGCAGAGGAGAGCCCTTGTCCAGTTTCTTCGGTGGTTCAAATGACTCAGAAATATTAACATTTGTTCAACCAAGATGATGAACCTAGGGATGTGTATTATACCATTCTCTTACTTTTCCGTGCATTTGAAATTTTTCAAAATAAAATACTTTTAAAGGCCCAGGTTCAGTGAAGACTCCGTTCGACCAATGGCCTTGCGGGGAGCACTGACAGGTGCCCCACGGCCGCACCACGGTGACCCCACTGTCACCATGAAGCAACCAGAAGTCAGCCAAGGCTCCTTCTCAGCAGGAGGAATTAGCATGAGAGCCGAGGAAGGGCTTCCTGGCCCATTGGGACTGTGCCCCAGTTGGGGGACGGGCTGAGGGCCTGGGCACTGCCATTCTGGGTGGGTTACAAGTTAGGGGCCCTCCCACAGGAAGGCAGAGAAGAGATTCTGGTGTGAGTCCTGGAAGTGTCTGTCCTGAAGGTCAGGGTCTTCTGGCACTGCTGTCTGAGCTGGGTCCCTCCTCTCCTTCAAAGCGCCTGCCGCCAGGGAGCCTTCTTTACTTGCACAGAATCCCATTTCACCGTTATTCCCCAGTGCCTCCCCTCATCCTGCAAAGTTCCCTGTTCTTAATCTGCAAGATACTCAATCCACTGCTTTTGATCTTTGTTAAGCATTTTCAGAATAGGCTTTATTTTCATCAGACAGTGAACTCTCCAGAGGCAGAGGGAACTGAACCAGCCCTTCATTTAGAATTTAAGCTTTGCTCACCACTCGAACTGCCCTCCCACCCCTACCCACACTTGCTCGGCTCAGGGCTCAGCCCAAGTGTCCCTGGCTCAATCCTGGCCCAGGCCCCACTCCAGACTCCTCCTTTAGGCTCTGCATACAAATTGGTCTGCTACTACACCAGCTGGTCCCAGTACCGGGAGGGGGACGGGAGCTGCTTCCCAGATGCCATCGACCCCTTCCTCTGCACCCACGTCGTCTACAGCTTTGCCAACATAAGCAACGATGAGATCGACACCTGGGAGTGGAATGACGTGACACTCTATGACACGCTGAACACACTCAAGGACAGGTTGGGCCACTGGCTGGCCAGGCCAGGAGGACCAGAGAGGGTTCGATGGGCTGGCCCCAGGACAGGGCAGCCCCACTCCAGGGAAGGGTGGCGGCCCCCAGGTCAGCCTCTGGGTGGAGATCGGAGGGCTTAAGAGGGAGGAGGTCATGAGGGCAGGCGTTGGGCAGTATTTGGGGTGAGGGCAGACCCTGGGGGAAAGGAGGCCTCTCTGTCCTCTGGGGGTGCCTCTGCAGGGAGTGTGGAAAACACTCATGGCTCTCTTCTGCCCTATCCCAGCTTCCCCACTGCGGGGAGCATTCCTCCGAGTCACTGCCACATGGTCTGTGGCCCTGAGGATACTGAGTCTCAGGTCCAGAAGGACCGCAAAGGCCTAATTCAGCCTCCCACTCAAAGCTAGCAGCCTGCGGCAGCCCCTAAACACGAGGCTCTCTGATGCCACAGCTCCACTCCAGCCCACCCTCCTGTGCCCCACAGGAACCCCAGCCTGAAGACTCTCCTGTCTGTTGGGGGATGGAACTTTGGTTCTCAAAGGTAGGACCCAGCCCCCAGAGGGTGGCGGAATAGCGAGGAGGCAGAGGTGTCCCCATCCACTGTGTGGGCGTCATGAGGGCCCCAGACTGGTTAGGCACAGGGGCTCGCCTCCCGTTCAGCCAGGAAACCAGAGCCCAGAGACGGAGAGGGACTTGCCAAGCCTCACACAGCAAGTTGACAGTGGAACTTCGGATTCCCTGCCTGTGCTTTCTTCACGGCCTCCCAGACCTGAAAACAACAGGCGGATACTGCCCTGAGGAAAGGGATGGGAAGAATGGGAAATCTGGGAGTGGAGAGACCCTGGGAGGACTTCCTGGAGTGGGTGGAATAGGCGCAAGGCTTAAGAAGCGGGTCAGATGTGGCCACAACAGCCGCTATTTCTCGAGTAATTACTATGGATCAGGCTGTCCAGCCATCATTACCTGTAATCCTCACCATCGCGCTGTGAGATGTCATAATCATCCCATTTTACAGATGAGAAAACTGAGTCTCCGGTTATAACCTGCCCCAAGGGGCTCGGCTAGTAGTTGTTAGAGCCCCACTTGGAAACCACAAACGTCCACTCCAAAGCTCTCTCCAACATGCCCTTCGGGAGCTGGGGGTTCAGGCTCCTGGCTCCAAAGCGTCAGAAACACCCTCCAGAGGTCAAGGCACCCAGCATGTCAGGGCTGAGCCCTCCACTAGGGCGGTTTTGGTCCTAGATTTTCCGACATAGCCTCCAACACCCGGAGGCGCAGGACCTTCATCAAGTCAGTGCCGCCATTCCTGCGGACCTACGGCTTCGACGGGCTGGACCTGGCCTGGCTCTACCCTGGGCGGAGACACAAGCAGCATTTCACTGCTCTGGTCAAGGTGCTGGGGGGGGCGGAGGAAGCGGAAGGGCAGGTGGGCACCAGGGAGCGAGGTGGGTAGCAGCCGTCTGAGGGCAGGCACAGAGGGGCTGGGACCTGTGCCCGGGCTGAGATGAATCGGCCTGCACCCTGGGCTCTAACACGGCATGGAAGGTGTCTCGTGACCATGGTGGGAGGTGGGGTGACCACAGTGGGGAGTGGGGGGTCCTAAGAGCAGAAGGTCACGAAGCAGAGCTCCCCCTCATCACTGCCTACTTAGTGCATCCTTGTCCACTGTCCAACCCCAAACTGATACCACCCCCCTCAGGGACAGTCCCTCTGGGGGCGGCCTAAGCGTCTCCAGTTACCCCCAGCGCAGAGCAACCGTGTAAACAAATCGTCCGCAGTACCGTTAAAACCCCTTTAACACTGCGGTCTCGTGTACCCGCCTGAGCAAAGCACGGACCAAAGGGCAAATTTCTTCCAGCGCTACCTGTGCGCCCACTGCGCTTAGCCTCGGTTCTCACGGCCGCTCCAGGACAGGCAGGAATGGAGGGCTAATGGGCACATGGGGGGATGGGGACAAGATCGGGAAGGGATGGACGGGACCACTGATGGGCCACTCTGTCATCCCCGCTGAGCCCCAGTCAGGGTGGGATGACCGGGAAGGCCAGTGACACGCTCAGAGCCCACACCCCTCCCCAGGCTCTGTCTCAGCAGCCAGGGCCTCGCTCACTCGCCTGCCTCTCTCCTGACCAGGAAATGAAGGCTGAGTTTGCAAAGGAAGGCCAGGCGGGGACAGAGCAGCTCCTGCTCAGTGCGGCAGTGTCTGCAGGGAAGGTTTTCATTGACAGTGGCTATGACATCGCCCAGATATCCAAGTGAGTCTCCCTGTCCCCCTGCCTGCACACTGCATGAACTCAGAAGACCAGACCCCTAGTCCCAGTCCCTCCAAAAGCTTGATGGGTGACCTTGAGCGAGCCCCTTCCCCTCTCTGTGCCTCAGTCTCCCCCATCTGTCCAATGGGGCATCATAATCCCTGTCCTTTCCTTTTCCCTGTGTATCCACATGCTGCCTGGTTGAGGTAGTTCCTATGAAAATGTTTGCAGAAAAGGAAATACAAACAGCCATCACACCAGCCAGCCACTAGTAGGCACTTCCTCCATGCAGGCTAAGCAGAGTGCTTGAAACTAGAGACACAACACAACAATAATAATGTTTTTCATCCCTAGACTTCAGGAGAGTCCTCATGGTGCTTTCACACACAGGCGACCCCCTTTCCTGTGTGCCGCCCCCCCTCATCCTGCCCCTTGTGTGTCTGCAAATGAGCAGTCCACAGCTAAGCGTCCTTCTTTACGACCTTAGGAGGTGTAGATTCGAGGCTTAAATTGACCATTTGGAGAGGGAATGAAGTGCCTTTCAACCATATGCCCCAAATGCTGAAACTCATATTCATGCAACCCACTGCAGTCCCCTCGCCTGTGTGTGCGTGGACACCTTCCTCCCCACCCTGATGGGTCAGACGCTCAGGCCAGCCTGTGGTCCTGCTCTTTCCCCCAAAGCTGTGTGTTGATGGCACTTCTAATCTGCCTTCACCAAGAAGAACCAAACGAGAGTGGAGGGCAGCTCCCAAATGTGTTCTGGGGGCAAAACAGAACACCATTCTTGCTTCAAGTGCCCCGTGGTGCCCTGAGCCCACTCCCTGGTGCGGCGCAGGGGAGACAGCCCGCAGCCGGGGCCACAGAACACCCGCTCTCCCGGGGCTTGGGTTGTTGGCCTGTCTTGGGGATGCCTGCCTGCCCTGCTTATGATGTCCTGCCTCACCCTCTGACCCCTCTTCCACAGACACCTGGACTTCATCAGCCTTTTGACCTATGACTTTCACGGGGCCTGGCGCCAGACCACAGGACATCACAGCCCCCTGTTCCGAGGCCCGGAGCACGGAAGTTCTGACAGATTCAGCAATACTGTGAGTGCCCAAAAGGAGGGAGGGCAGCTGGGAGAGCGCCGCAAAGACCTACCACTGGCCAGCGCTCACCCGCCAACCCCTTGCCGTCTCGGCAGCCCTGCAAGGGAGTGTTGTGGGAACCGCTTCACCTGAGGCTCAAGTCTGTGCATTCTCCAGGGCTCTGGGAGCAGAGTGGCTGGAGTCTGGTCCAGACCTGCCTTTCACTCGCTGTGTAACCTGAGCCAATCCCCTGATTTCGGCAAGCCTCAAAGAGCAATAACGCCTTCCTATAACTAAGAGGACTTTTCTGAGAATGCAACTGTAAAGGGGATTTTTAACTGATATTTCCGGTTCCTAGAAGGAAGGGAATCCCAGGTGCATCTTGGAGTTCCAGGCAGGCGGGCTGATCACGCAGCCCCTCCCACCCTGCCCTGCCCCCACTAACTGCTCATCCTGTGTCCCCCGCCCCTGCAGGACTATGCCGTGAGCTACGTGTTGAGGCTTGGGGCCCCGGCCAGTAAACTCGTGATGGGCATCCCCACTTTTGGGAGAAGCTTCACTCTGGCCTCTTCTAATACGGGCATAGGAGCCCCGGCCTCTGGGCCAGGAATAGCAGGCCGGTTCACCAAGGAGGAAGGGATCCTTGCCTACTATGAGGTGTGAGCTGGGGAGATGGTAAGATGCCCCTCTCCACCGCCAGCCCCGGGGAGGGAGCCCCCAGCCCCACCCCAGCCCCTTTGCTCCTTTGGGAATGCTGAGCAATGTTCCAGTGGGCCTGGCGCCTTGAGGAGGAGGAAGGGCGAGGTCAGGCTTGTCGCTTCTAAGTGCCCTGTAGGCACACCTAGTGTGCACACAAAGCTCCCAGACACCCCTCTGGCCTCTGAGTGGAGCCCTTCCTTCTAGGCCAGGAAAGAGCAAGGGTCAAGACGCAGGCATTTCTGTTTCAGCCCGGCCTCTGCTGCTCTGTGCAGGGTGGGCCAGTCCCCTGTCAGCCCACGCTTTCCCACATCCCTGTTTAAAATGCAGCCAGCAAGCCAGAGTCTCCGTAATGCTCAGGCTATAGGTACCACCGGACCCCGGGATATTTGCATCTGTTTTACATAGATTTGCATGAAGTCTGCAGAATGAAGCAAGGACTGTAAGAAATTTGGGAGTGGCACCCCGGCCCCCGCCACCCCTCTCACTCCTCCTCTGCGACCTGCAAGTCCTCAGCACAGCCCCCACACCACCCCTGCCCTGTTCTCTGCTCAGATCTGTGACTTCCTCCACGGAGCCGCGGTCCATAGACTCCTTGGCCAAGAGGTCCCCTATGCCACCAAGGGCAACCAGTGGGTGGGGTACGACGACAAGGAGAGTGTCAAAAACAAGGTAGGGTCCCCAGGCTGTGCCCCAGGGTGAAGAGGGAGAGGGAGGCGCTGCTCAGAGCGGCCAGGTTCCCGGGCCCTGCACTGAGGGCAGGCTGGACTCCAGGCGTCCCAGGGCTCGGTACCTGCCGTTCCCTCCTCTGGTAGTGCACACCTGGACCAGGGACCCCAGCCCTGCTCCCTCTGTGTCTCCCCTGCCAGGTGCAGTACTTGAGAAGCAGGCAGCTGGCCGGCGCCATGGTGTGGGCCCTGGACTTGGATGACTTCCGGGGCACCTTCTGCGGCCAGAGTCTGCGCTTCCCTCTCACTGGAACCATCAAGGATGCACTCGCTGCGGCTCAGCCCTCTGTCCTGACACCGCTTGGCTCCAGCTCGCCAGGACCCCGAGCACCCACCCTACTGAGACCCCAGGGGAGCCTCGGTCCCCTCACTGGGACCCCGAGCTGAGGGCCTGTGCGCTGAGCTCAGCACTGGTGGCCAGGCAGGTAGGGTGGGACGGGGGCAGTTAGGGCCTGGGGACCGGCACGATGAAAAACAGGGTCGGCACATACCTGGTGGTTCCTGAAAATACTCAGCGACCCCAGGCCCTGCACGTGGGGATTTCTTCAAACCTTTTAAGGCCTGGCCTCCTGGCCAGAGGCCACCCTTCTGCCAAGTCCTCAAGTATCTTACAGGAAACAGCAGCCACACTGATTGTGCCCTTTGCAAAGCCCGACTTGAATCCGCCCCCCAGGGGCCTCGTCATGTCTCCCATCCCGCTTCCCTTCCCTAAATCCCCAGCTGCTCAATAAAGCACCAGAGATTAACAGTCTGTCTTAATCGGTCTATCTGTGTCACCACAGACACACTGGCTCTGTTCCCCCATCTCTTCTGGAGTCCTCTAGGCTTGGGATCCCTAAGCTTTGCAGAAGGTGAGGCCACTTGGCCTCTGCTGGGCCCCAAGGAGGCCCGCGGCCTCAGATGCACGTGCACTGGGCTGAACTCAAGAGGGCTGGTGGCCTTCCAGATACTAGTCACAGCAGCCCAGACCTCTCGAGGCAGTTCACTGTTGAAAGAAGCCTTTTCTGCCTCCCAGAGGTGAGCAGGCACTAGGAAGGAGGTCTTTTAGTCCCACCCCTCCGTCTCTTCTGACCCCCAGCGGGTGTGGGGAGCCCTGACCCTGGATGCTCAGTGCTGGAAGGAGACATCAGTGATCTCGGCACCTTCCCAGGCAGGGGCGCTTGAGAGACGGCCTCCCAGGTCCCCCGGCTCTCTCGCCGGCTGCTGCCTGTGTCCATTGCTGGGCGGGCCTCTGTCAGACACCCGAGGGCGGCAGCTCAGCCCTCTGTCCTGTGGGTCTGGCCCTCTGGACATCCTCAGCCCTCAGCCCACACAGAGATCAGGGCTTCTGTTCTCGGGCTGGCCTGGCCATGAAGTGGGGGGTGGCTAGGACAGGATGGGGTGGGCCGGGACGGGCTCAGTCCAGGTGGCTGACTTCCAGCCTCTCTGAGGAAGAGATGCCCTCATCAGCTCTCTGTGAACCCCCAGGGCCCCGGACAGGACACTTGCATCTAAGGAGAGTCTGGATGCACCTCCAACGCCAAAGAGAATTTTTTTGTAACTTCCCCGATGTTTGGATTATCTGTGACCTGGTCCACTGGTTTGGGACATTGGTTTGAGGTGTCGGGAAGGAAATACCTATTGGCCGCCCTGAAATCTGAACCAGCTGGAGCTGGGCAGACGCACCTGATCCCAAGGTCACAGCCCTGCGGAGGGCACAGAAAGTGAGAACTCGGCCAGAGCGTCGGGGGGGACCTGGCATTTCTCTGCTGGCCGGAAGGGGCAAATATTCCCTAATCCACTGCCCACCCCACCACGCAAGGATCTTTGAAATCCTCGGGCTACGGGCCCTCTGGGGCAGCCACCCCCTCCCTGCTCCTCTATCCTGGGACAGGCCTCCCAGGCTGACTCAGGGTCCTGTGGAGTTACTCACATTCTCTTATAGCTGCAGAGTCAGAGGCCAGGGATGGGGATTGGGTCTCCAAGGCCCTCCCGCTGCCTGGCAGGACACTGAGTCACCTGACAGGGGGCACAGCACCCAGGAAGGGCTGGACCCCGGGCTCCCAAGGCCCTCCGCCGCCACTCTGCAACAGGGACAGGCAGTGGCGAGAGGCGGCCGCACTCTTGTGCCTCCCGCCGAGGGAAGGCGGAGAGTGCGCATTCGGCTCAGGGCCTCTACGTAAATTCCACGGGCATTCATTTTTAAATTGTGGGATATATCACACATGCTACAGAATGCAGTAGATGTGTTTTTTGTAATTTAAAGAATCACTATGTGGTGAACCTGTGTAACCACAGCCAGCACAGGAAGTGGGATCTCATTAGTGGGCCTAAAACCCCACAAGCGCCTACCCCTGCCCTCCACCTGGAGGTGACCCCTGTCTTGACCTTCCCTGCTCTCCCTGTGGCCTCACCACCTAAAGATGCGCCTTGTGGAAGAGAGCCTGGGGTCACCGGCATTTGCGTTTAATGTAGGTAGGATCCCCCCTGGCTCGGTGCCCTGCTCACCCTGCACCTGTTAGGTCACCCCGGGGGCTGAAGCGTGTTGTTTCAGTGCGCATTCTGCTTTACAGGCTCACATGTGCTCCGAGGTCACTGTGCAAGCCACAGTCATGGGGCAGCCGCTTTGTCCAGGTTTGGGCTCTAGCAAACTCTGCCTGATCATTTGCCTGCACCTCTCCAGGACCACGCGTGTGAGAGCTGCCAGGCCTGTAACGGCTGGGTCCTAGATTTGCCATTTTACTAGATCCTGCATCACTTTTTCCAAAGGGATTTCCTCACACCAGAGTTGCGAGCCTACCAGCCATGAGAGTTCTTGCTGAGTCCTCTCCTCCTGATGTGTGGTGTTTTCTGCTTGTTCAGTTATTACCAATTCTTATCAGTCCCACTGTTGGAAGGCCTTCCACCCACCAACCTTCCCAGCTCCCTCTTCTCCAGGACCCTCAGCCTCATACAGCACCTGGAAGAATGCCCAGAGATGTGGGACCCCAGGGGCAGAGATGGGCATGCTCCCCAGGAAGGCTGTTCCGGGCCCCAGCACCCAGGCTGAGAAGCACTGGGCACAAGCGCCCCTCAGAGGCAAACACACAGCCTGACCCAGGTTCACTCCCAAACAGAAGCTCTTGGCCCAGTGCCCTGAGCCCGGGCACAGGCTCCCGGCACCATCCTATCTCACCCATCCGTACCCTCCTCCCATCTGGGCACCAGCGCCCTGGCTGCTGGGATCCAATCAGGGGCATGTGCTCCTTAGGGGACCCTTGTAGTTCCTCCGCCAGAGCTATTCCTGGCCTGGGCGCCTCCCCACCCCCAGATCCCCCTGCCTGACCTGACCTCACAGCTGGGAATCATTTGGCTCGGGTGGGGCAGCCCCTGACTATATAAGCCTGGACCTAGATGTCCCAGGCACCCTGGAGACCCAGACCTCCACTCCTGACCCCTGCAAAGTCCAGCCCGGCCCCCCAACCAGCCAGCAATGACAGGGAAATCCACCCCGGAGACCCCCACCTGTAGTCCAGAAGAGACCGCCTCTGAGTCTGCCAAGGTGCCCACGGCAGAGCCCTCAGGAAGAGCGGCAGCGTCGGAGCCTACAGGGGACGAGCAGGTGCCCACGCCTCAGGAGCCTGCCCCTCAGGCCCAGGCCCCCGCACCTCCCACAGCCCCCACTAAACCTGCACCTCCCAATGCAGGTGAAAGAGATGGGCAGATGGGAGGGAGGAGGCATGGCAGGGAGTGGCGGGAGGTCTTGCCCCTGAACCTCTTCACCTTCCCTGCTTCTCTCTCAGACATCCCTGGTGCCCCACTGCTGCTGGCCGTGGAGGATGTGAGTGACAGCTCGGTGACCGTGAGCTGGGAGCCCCCCGAGACGCTAGGGAGGCTGGGGCTCCAGGGCTATGTGCTGGAGCTCCGCCGAGAGGGAGGTGAGCTCTGGGCGAAGCCCTGACACTACCAGGGGAGGTGGGCTTGGGGGCAGCAGGGACAACCTCCCAGACTCCGAAGTTGGGTCCACCCTGAAGGAGGGAGAGCGCGATCGGTTCCATCAATCCCTCGCCTACAGCTCCTTGCCCCACCTCTGAAAGCAGGGGGGTATCGACATGACCTCAGGGGTTCCCTTGTCCTCTGAATAACAGAGATGTAAGGGCAGGGGACCCTGGGTCACTGCCTGACAAGAAGCGAAGGAAGTGCACAGTGTCAGAGGACCCTGCTCAGAGCAAGAGGTGGGGAGCACAGAGTTTGGGGGTGGGGGTGGGGGGTAATACAAAAGATAGTGAGGAGAAATAAAGGACAGGAGACTCTGGCCATATTCCTGTTGCCACTGTCCTACTGTCCACCTCCACAGCGACCAAGTCCAGCGTGGCCTCTGCTTTTGCCCCGACCTTGCTGTGTGACTTGGCAAATGTGTCCGACCCTCTCTGGGCTTCAGTAACACCATCTCTGGCACTATTCCAGGGCTCTAACATCAGGTGTCTTTGATGCCGTTTGACAAGGAGAAGTCAGGGAAAGAGAATAAGGGCAAAATTAGGCCCAAAGAAGGAGGTCAACTCCCCCAGATCATCACTGAGGCGGGCAGGGGCGCCCATGGCCACGGCACTGTCTCCATTTCCCCCAGCCTCGGAGTGGGTGTCCGTGAACACCCGGCCCGTGATGGTGACCCAGCAGACCCTGCGGAACCTGGCTCTAGGAGACAAGTTCCTCCTGCGTGTGGCTGCGGTGAGCTCGGCAGGGGCCGGCCCGGCGGCTGTGCTGGACCAGCCTATCCACATCCAAAAGACCGTAGGTAAAGTCCATCCCTGGTCTCCTGCTCCCCAGCCCTTGTCCGGCACCTTTTCTGATGGATGGAGGGACTAAGGCCAGTGAGCAGAGGGAACAGGGCGTTCGCTTCCCCCGTCCCACACTCATGCACACATGCTGTTGCCATCTTGCCTTAAGAAAGTTCCAGGTTCCTCAGCAGCAAGGGACCTCTTCAGGTTAAAGAGACCATTTTCCTGAGTGCCCCAGCCCCCGAGCACTGGGGGAAGAGGGCTTCCTGACCCCAGAAATGAAAGCTCGAGCTCCCCACGTCACATGCCTTTGGGTCACCGTCCTGGAGTATGTCACTCCATTCCTCCTATATAATCGCAATGCCTCCAGCAGCCATGGAAGCTCATTTTCTGTGCATTTCATATGGCCTGGATTTCAATTCTCCCAAAGGTTTTGGAACAGAGAGAAGTCTTTGCTTGCCTTCTTGTTCCACTGTGTTTCTAGAGGAAGATGAGGGCCTGCAAAAGGCCCATGAAAAGACACCGTGAAGGTTTCTCCATCCCCAGAGGGTAGTGCTGCGCGGGAGATCTGGGAGGCCAGCTGCTGTCCCCTTGCTAAGATTTCTATTTGCAGGGTGCATTAGCCTCAAGCCTGCCCTTGCTACCCTCCCGAGCCTATCGGGTTTCAGTCTGTTAATGGCAGTGAGTCATTTGGTCTAATCTGAGGTCTTTGGGGACAGCCCAGGGCCCCAGGGTGAAGAGAGACACAGGCCAGCAGGTGGCTTGGGGCCTTGTCCACCTTCCCCCAGAGGGAGACTCCACAGTTCTGGACAAGGCCTCTAGAAAGAGGGAGTTTCATGGTCACAGGAGGGGTTGAGTTTGGATTCAAGAAAATATTTCTCAACTCCAAGTCCTGAGAGGTATGGGAATCACGGAGCTAGGGAGCTTAGAATAGTAGACTGACATGGTTGGTCAGTCAGAACCAAGCAGGTCCCAAGGTGCCCAGGAACCCCCTTGAGGACACCCAGCGTATCAGCAGCAGCCCCAGAGCCTGACTCCTACACAAGACCGTTCATGTCCCATCAGGTGGCAGGGAGTCGTCTCTAGTGTTCAAAACCCAAGGCCATTCCCATCCTCTGAGTCTGGCTGAGACATGGCCCTACTCAGTACCCGCATATGGGACACACTGACTCTAGCTTGGAGGTGCCAGGAAGCCTTCCTGATCGGGAGGGTTCTGGACCTTTCCTGGGGAACCCAGGGGAAGCTCACATTCTGAGAGGCTGCAGG
Source organism: Smutsia gigantea (assembly GCA_032199065.1). Classification (NCBI taxonomy): domain Eukaryota; kingdom Metazoa; phylum Chordata; class Mammalia; order Pholidota; family Manidae; genus Smutsia; species Smutsia gigantea. The sequence goes on from JAVSCE010012832.1 coordinate 124,085, forward strand.
GACCAGGGCCCTCTCCTCCAAGGCCCAATATCAAAGGAGCCAGCCAGCCTCAGCACCCACCACTCTGTTAAAATTCCTCTGGCATAAGAGAAGGGGATTTCCTGGAGAGAGGCTGGGAGGAGGCCGTGAACAAACAGGGGCCAGCCAGGCCCTCCTCATGGGCAGGGCAGGGTGGGGACGTGTCCGGGATCCTCAGCTGCTCAGCTGTCCCTCCTCGACCACCTGGAGCTGCCCAGCATTCCTGGCCTGGCCCCCTGCAGTGGCCCCTGGGGCATTCCACGCCTGCTGCTCCCAGAGCCGAGTGCCTGAACAGCTAATCCTTGGAGACACAGTGTTCCCCTCCGCCCCGTGGGTCGCAGACCAACTGCTGCCACCTGTTTGCTGCTGAGCAGCCTTGGCTGCGGCTCCCGCCCCCACCCAGGGGGACAGTGGCAGAGGCTGCGGCAGCTCCCCTTGGGATACCCAATGACTTCAGTGGCTGCACCCAAGTAGGTGGTGGTCGGGAAGGTGGTTCCCTAGTATGGAGCTGCAGTAAGACGTCAGGAAGGACTTCCCAATTGTAAGACTGAAAGGTAGTGGGAGGGGTGACAGAAAGAAGGGGGCCTGTCCTGGCCTCATTTAGGAAGGGAAAGACCCTGAACCTCCCATATGGCCTGGAGACAAAGCAATGGGAAAATGGGTTTCATGGGGACTTCCCTGAAGGTCCTGGGCTGGTGAGGGGCAGAGGGTACTGGGTTAGAGGAAGACTGGCACTGCCACCCTCCCGGGACTGCAGGCCAACAGGTGCAGCACCTGATCCCCACTAGGGGGAGCCAGGGAGCCAGCCAGGCCCATCTGGAGCCCAGGAATGCCTGGGCTACGGGGCAAATCCCGGCCTGGCAGGGTCAGGCGTCAAGAGAGCGCCCGGTATGCTCACTAGTTCACACCACGGAGGCCCTGGCCCCTGGAGCCTCCTGGCTCCCAACTCCCCAAGGACCTTGAGGAATTTGGGCCCCTGGATCTCCGGAGGGTCACCATTCCCACCAGGAGGCAGCCCCACAACACACCCAGCCGCCCTCCTGCCCATCCAGCAGCCCGCACCAGCTGTCCCCTACCCATGCCACAGAAACCTCCAGCCAGAAACCCCACTGCTGTGCTAAGCCTAGCCTCTCACTTTGATGCAGAGGCCCCCAAAATCCGGGTCCCCCGCCACCTCCGTCAGACCTACATCCGCCAGGTGGGAGAGTCGGTCAACCTGCAAATCCCCTTCCAGGTAAGATGTCTCCTGCCCAGAATGAGAGCCTGGGTGGAGTGTCAGAGGAGCCCAGGAAGCGTCAGGAGCCCTGGGCAGGGGTCTGCCTGCGAACCCAGCAAGAGGGCCCTGGCCTCCCTCTGTCCTGCTCTTGATGAGTTGCGATTCTCCAGCCTGACGGTGGGGCCCAAGGCTGGCTGCAGAGTTGGGAGAATGGGGCTCTGCACAGGCTGCCCCTCCTGCGGAGAATCGACGAGGCCAGCTCCCCCAGCCACAGCTGCGCAGCTCCCCCAGGGCTGAGGTGGTGGGGGTGCTGGCACCTCCTAAGCCACCCTGAGGGCTCCTCCCTCCCAGGGGAATCCCAAGCCTCAGGCCTCGTGGACCCACAACGGCCACTCCCTGGACACCCAGCGGGTGAGCGTGCGCACGGGGGCCCAGGACTCCATCCTCTTCATCCGCTCGGCCCGGCGCTCCGACTCAGGCTGCTACGAGCTCACCGTGCAGCTGGAAGGCCTGGAAGCCAAGGCAACCATCAACATCCTGGTGATCGGTAGGGGCGGGGAGGGCGGGGCTGCCTTGCTGGCCTCCCCGAGACCCCACCTCCTGCCTGAGGCAGCGCGCAAGGGGCCAGGTCCTGGGTGTGTGCCCTGGCGGCAAGCCCAGCCCTCTCACTGCCCCCATACTCTGGTCCTGCAGAGAAACCTGGACCCCCCAGCAGCCTCAGGCTACTGGACGTCTGGGGCTGCAACGCTGCCCTTGAGTGGACACCACCCCAGGACACAGGCAACACAGAGCTCCTGGGCTACACTGTGCAGAAAGCAGACAAGAAGACAGGGGTGAGGCCTGCTGGAGCAGGGTGGGGCTGAGGAGACATGGCCAAGGTGGCCAGGAAGGCCCAGCCCACTAAGAACCCAGGGACTGAGTTCTAGTCTAACTACCACTAACCTGACTCTCTGTGTGACTTTGGGCAAGATTCCTTTCGTCTCTGGGCCTCGGTTTTCTCCTGAAACTGCAAGGGGGCCTCTCAGAGGCCCTTCAAGCTCTAGAGCAGTGTTTCTGGAAATGCAAGTACATACGAATCACCTGGGAATCTTGTTAAAATGCAGATTTTAATTGTGTAGGTCTGGGGCCAGGGCAGAAATCCTGTACTTCTCAGAAGCTCCCAGGTGATCCTCTGGCCAGACTTGGAGTTGAAAGTCTCTAGAATTCTCTGAGGACCCCAGAGAGGTCACTTGAGTGACCCAGGAGCACGTTCTCCTAATTCAAAGCCTCTCAGGTCCCAAGCTGGGTGGTGCAGCCTCCCGGGGCAGGGAGAGGGCAGGGCTGCCGGGTGAGCAGGGAGGGTGAGGGGAGAGGTGAAGGGTGAGGGTGACGGGGCTGGGTCCCTGCAGCAATGGTTCACGGTGCTGGAACGCTACCATCCGACCACCTGCACCATTTCTGACCTCATCATGGGAAACTCCTATTCCTTCCGGATCTTCTCGGAAAACCTGTGCGGACTCAGTGCCTCAGCCGCCTTCACCAAGGAGCTCGCCCACATCCAGAAGGCAGGTGGGTCTCCGCTGGGGACCGGACACCCAGCAGGCCTGGCCACACGGGCCTCTCTCCATCTCTGCCTTCTCTTTGGTGTCTCAGTACCCCTCCCTGTGGGCTACTCATGGCTGCCTGCTACCTCTCCACGTCCACTCCATAGCTCCACGCGCACACACACACACACACACACACACACACACACACACACACTGTAGAGAAATGGATGTGGTTGATCGGTTTTCACAAACACAGCAGAGCAAACCCATGCAAACAAGAGGTGCCCCTTGGGAGGCTGTGTACTTATTCTGAAGACGCTCATGTGGCTGCCAACATCTCAGCAGTGCAGGGTCCCACGTGCAGGGTCCCAAGGGAGCTGCTCTGAAGGGCAGGACGCCCGGATAGGTGGACTCTGCTGAGCTGGCTAAAAGCACAAACCTCCCAACCCTAATATAACACCACATAGATGGACACGAGAGATATGGGCATTTACGTCTCCTCGCAGCGCCTGACCCTCTTGCGTCAAATGTGACATTCAAGCCCTTTCTCCTTGTCACCCTGCGTGCTCCACGGCCCTCCCCCACAGAGACTGTGTGGGCTCCGGAAGGCACACTCTTTTTAACACCAGCCTGAGCTGCACAGAATTAGGAAGACATTTTTGTTCAAAAAAGGAAAGCCAGTGAGGTCTTAAAAGACAAACAGAAATGAAATGTGGCTTCTCCAGGTTGCTGGTCTGCGCCCCTGGCCAAAGTCTTCTCATCTCTCTGGTTGTCCTGCCCACTCCTCTCTCTGCTCCCCTCCCTGGCCCACCGGGCATGGGCTCAGCTTTCCTCTGCCTCTTTGGTACAGTCTATCCCTACGTTGCTGCACATTGGCCATGACTGGCTTCCCCCAAATCCCAGAAGCCTGGGGTCCTGCCACGGAGCTCCAGAGGAGGGGCAGGGGCAAAACGGACTGTTTCCTGCCCTAAGAGCTTCCTGCAGACCACCAGCTCACCTACCAGAGAGGTGTCCAAGCCACAGTGTGACCTGCCACCCCTCAAGCCCCAAACTCACCAAGTGATATTGGGCAAGTCACTCATCCACGAAAGGCCTTAGTTTCCCGTCTCTCAAATGGGGACAAACCTACCCTGGCAGAAGAGTGCTATGAGGATTAAATAATACACTGAGATGTAAGCTTAAGTGATCATTTTAGGAAAATGAATGAGGTTATCCTATGAGGTCTGTTTCCGTGACTGCAAATTGGCCCGACTTCTCCCCTGAACTCAGGTATTGTTGCCAAACCTAAAGGGTTTGTGGAGCGAGACTTCTCGGAAGCCCCCTCGTTCACCCAGCCCCTGGCCGACCACACCTCCACCCCTGGCTACAGCACGCAGCTCTTCTGCAGCGTCCGAGCGTCACCCAAGGTGGACTGCAGCGCCCCGCTGTTTCCTGGGCTGGTGGGGGTGGGCAGGGGCAGAGTCTTCACAGGCTTCTCCACTGAAGCCTGAGGCTGGCCTGGGAGAGCCCCTCCCAGCCCACACTCTACCCGGCTCTCTTCTGACCACTCCCCCAGGCCAAGATCATCTGGATGAAGAACAAGATGGACATCCAGGGTGACCCCAAATACCGTGCCCTTTCTGAACAAGGCATCTGCACCCTAGAAATCCGGAAACCCGGCCCCTTTGATTCTGGGGTCTACACCTGCAAGGCCATCAACGGGCTCGGGGAGGCATCTGTGGACTGCCGGCTGGAGGTCAAAGGTGAGGGTTCGAGTAGGGTAGCTCCTCAGAACCTTTCCACGGATGGGAGGACAGGAGAAGCCCCCTGTCCTGCTGGACAAGATGACAAGATGAGGCTGAGTACTGACAAGCCATGGCAAGACAGAGGGAAGTGGAGGGCGAAGTCAGGCCGTGAAGGGCTTTCTGAGCGGGAGGAGGGCCACGTGGGGAAGAAGGCAGCGGAGACTGCCATGCGCAGACTGACTGCCCGGGGTAAGGCACGTGGCCTTGGGCCTCTCTTGTCCCCCTCACCTCCACACTTGGGTCCCCAGCAGTCACCATCCCCCTCCATGGGCTCTAACCTGCAGAATGTCTTCCAGCCTCAGCCACACACTGAAGAGCTGCCAGAGGAGGCTGTGACCAGGGGCAAGGTACGCGGCAGGACCAACACTCTCCAGGGCCTCGGAAGGAGAGGCCAGAGCAGGGCTGGGGAGTAGGGGAGGTGGGGGAGAGGGAAGGCAGTCGTCAGCTCGGGGCACAAATCTGACCACAGGCGACACACACACTGCCCTAGGGTGTTTCACAGATGTGTGGGTGAAGTGGTGGGCATGCTAGTGGGGCTTGGCAGGGCAGTGATTTGAAGGATAGGCACAGGACAGGGATCTGGTCCTGGCTCTGCATGACCCGAGGCCAGGGCATTCCCTGGGGTCCCTCTTCTAGTCGGGAAAGCAGGGACAATGAAACCTGTGTCCTCCCTCCCCCGCTGCTCTGAGGCCCTGGCAGGAGGAAGCGTCCTGAGTGGCAGCTGGCACGGCTCAGACCTGGACACCGGGCCTGCAGGAAGGGAGGCCTCGGAAGGAAAAAGGGGTGCTGCTACCCCACCCAGCTCACCTCTTCAGCAGGGCACACGGAGCCCATGACACCAGGAGCTCATGAAGCACCTTCTCCACCAGGTGCCACAGGCCCAAAGGCCCAGAATCAAGCTCCTGGGATGCTCCAGACGCCATGTCCATAGTGACAGCTCATGGCTGTGCTCTCTGGTCCCTGCCTAGGCTCCCTCCCCCAGGGGCTGGAGCCCAAAGGTCCCAGGCCGGGCTTCCTGGGCCCAAGGGGGCCTGGAAGGTACCCAGATTAGAGTGACCCCTGCAGAGAGTGGCACAGGGGGCAAGAGGCACTCAAATAAAGGTGTGTGGTGTTACAGTGCGGGGGCCTCTGTGACGATGAACATTATCGTGTGGGGGAGGTGCTGCGTCACCGTGGGGGGGTCTCCCCATAACACCATGAGGAAGGTGCCTGCGGGACAGGACTCCAGATGCCAGGGGCTTTCCAGACATGAGGCTTTTTAGGCTCTTGCTCTTGCGTTCAGGGTTTGCTACCCCAAGAGCATAACTATAGGAGCAGACACAGCCTTCTCAGGAGCCCTGCTTGCTCCGAAGGCCCCCGCATGCCCCTACCCCAGCCCCGACCACTGCTCTTCCTCTGCCGAGGTTGTCTGTGGCCCTCCGATGGCGGGGCAGGGGACAGAGGGGCAGAGGCGGTAGCCAGTGGTGTGCTCTCCAGGGGTCCAGCCTTTTATTTGTTAGGTGGCCCTCCCTGGGAGCCAGGGAACATCCCACCTGAGAGAGAGGAAGGGCTGCAAATCAGGTAATTCGCACTCAGAACCCTGCCCCCCACCCTCCATACAAGGGGCTCCAGACCAGGCCGTGTTGGACCTTCCTCAGGGGCCCTGAAGGGCTAGCCTCTGCCACAGAGCTCCGCAGCCCCTGGAAACTGTACTAAATGCCAGGGGGTAGTGAGGGTAGTTAAATGCCAAGACTTCCAGCTCACTCTCAGGAGTGGGAGCTTCTCCGGCCGGTTCTTCTTGCCCCCATCCCAGGACTGCCTGGAGCCGGCCCACTTCCCCTTACCCACCCCCTCCCCAGGCAGGCAGAATGACTCTAAGAGTCGGCATATCTGGAGCTCTCCTTCCCCTCTGGCCCAGAGTAGCAGAGATGGGTGTCACCTAGGAGAGTCCAGGCCGGTCACAGGGGGCTGGTGGAGGCGGTGGCCCAGATGACAGGTAGTTACACCTCCCGCCCCTCTGGACCCTCACGGCTAGGCTGCGGCTCAGTACTGCCACCTGGTGGCTGTTTGCAGCCAGCACCTATCACACCACCCTAACTCCGGGGGGCTCGGAGCCCGCACCCAAGGTCCAAGGACTGGTGGAGAATAAAGCAAATGTTGGAAACAATTTCTGCACCTGCTCTTTCCACCTCCACCAAGTATAATCCTGGGCTCCCAGGACAACGGGAACAGGTACCCTGGCGCCCACCTTGGCCAGGAGCACAGGGTCCTGAGAAGCGGGCTGAGGCTCCTTGATTCCTGCCCCTCAGCAGCTCTGGCCACCTTCTCCTTCTGGAGAGAAAACAAGACCAAGACATCTGGTCCTTCTTCCCTCCACCCTGGAAGGGATCCCCTGTCCTCTTCTGTAGTTTGGTCCCAAGGCGGCAGCATCACCGCCTGAGATGAGCAGACGCCCCTGCCTGCTGTGGAAGCTGAGCCCACATGGCCGCTTGGCAGCCTCAGTCTCCCCGGGCCCCATCCAACCTTCCTTGCTGGGCTGCCCGGGGGAGGGTCAGGCATGTGGGGAGGCCCAGCCACTTCCCTCCTCCCCTCAGGTGACCAGGTTCCTTGCTCACAGACCACCCTCCCACCTCCTCCAGGACCCAGAGGTGCAGGGCACCCACACCCCACTGCCCAGTGGAGAAGGCTCAGGGAGACAAGCCGTGGGGGTACAAGGGCTGGGCTGAGATGCCCCGATGTGGGCAGTGGGGAACAGAAGTGGAGTCTAGTCATTGGGCCTCTCTTCTGGGGGGTCCTCGTGCACGGGGGGTGCAGGCCGGCAGCGGAAATGGTCATTCCAAATCTTAAGGAAGGTGACCCGGAACTTCTGGATGCGGAAGGCGTAGACGATGGGGTTCATGGCTGAGTTGCCGTGCGTGAGGAAGATGGCGATGTAAGTGAGGATGCTGGGCTTGCGGCAGGAGGGGCAGAAGAGGGTGACACTGTTGAGGATGTGCAGAGGCAGCCAGCTGAGGGCGAAGAGGAAGAGGATGAGGGCCAGGGACTTGGCGATCTTCAGCTCCTTCCCGTAGTACTTGTGCGGGTCCCCGGAGGAGGCGGACACCTTCTTGTTGAGCTGCCTGCGGATCAGGTAGAAGACCTCCAGGTAGATGAGGACCATGAGCAGCAGCGGCGGCAGCACCCAGACGAAGAAGTTGAAGTAGACCATGTACTCCATGCTGATGACCCTCTCGAACTGGCACTCGATCAAGGGCTCGCCCACGCTGTCGTTGGCCGCCCAGTCCCGCTCCACCTCGCTCAGGTTGTTCCAGCCAAACATGGGCGTCAGGCCCACCAGGAAGGAGAGAATCCAGCAGCCAGCGATGGCCACTGCTGCCCTCCGGGGAGTCACCACCGTCTTGTACCTGGGGGAGAGGAGGGAAGAGTGTGAGGCCCCCTCCGCGGCGCACCCCGTCCCTGGGGGGCCCCAAGAGGCGCCCCCTCCCCAGCCAGGGCCCAGTGGGGAGGGAGGTGTGTGTCTGCAGGATCTAAACTTAGGCTAGAGCTTGCAGTGCCATGGCTCTGCTCTCCTACAGGGGTGGGAACCTGGTTAGGGATAGAAATCACAGCAGAAATAACCAAGGACTTCCTTTAGGAGTGTTAATAAAATGACCAAAGTAAAAAGGGCCCACTGGTGCTCGGCACACCCACTGGTAACTGCATCCCTCCTCCATGACGGCCCCCGTGGAGCAGGAAAGCCTGGCGTGCCCAGTGGACAGACGAGGAAACAAAGTCACAGTGGTCACGTGGCCTGCCCAAGGCCACAGGGAAGGTGGCAACACCACACTGTGCTTCCCACCCCCCAGCCGCACTGACCAAAACAGCCGGCTGATTCACGAGCTGCCCCTCCCCTTTGGCTGGCTGACACACCTGTCCAAAAAACCTCCCACACCCGTCTCCTCTCGGCTCTGCCACATAGCCCCTGCCAGGGCCTCCACCTCCATCCTTACCCCCTTCCCCCTGCCAAGAACCGTACAGCACACATCTCCTGAGGGGCGGAGCTCAAGAAGCAGCTCTGCATGCCCAAGCTCCTGGGAAAGTATTCTCAGGAAAGAAAACTGTTCATTGAGCATTACTGCAAGCAAGGAACTGGCATTATTTGTCCACGCCTGTGCAGCGTGCCCCTTCAGCACACACTGTTGACCGTTTTCTGGGCCACTGGTGTCTGTGCTGGGAATCGATAAAGGATCCCACCTCTCTGCAGCTCACATTTTGGGTGGAGACAGATAACACAAAAGTAACGAAGTAAACCAGAGAGTGACATGGTGGGATGTGTCCTCTGAAGGAAATAAACAGGACCAGGTCAAGGGACAGAGCTACCAAACCTTTCCATGTCATTACACGCATGGAAGTGAAAACACTTGGATGACACAGGAAATGGACAAGCCCGCCCATGGGCAGTGACTGACCCCCACCAGGGGCGGAAGGATTCAATGTCCTGGGGGCTCTCCACCTCCCCTTAAGCCAGTCCAGCCAGCAGCCATGTGGCCCCTGCCTGCACACCAGACTTAGAGCAAGTGCCGGAGCTGGGGCTGCCCGGCTCTGCCCTGAGGAGCTGGCTCTGCACAGCAGCTGCCCACTTGTTATTTTCCAATGCAGCTTCCGAAATGGATAGCGTGCCCTCTCCTCCCGAGTGCATAAACAGCTACCGACACCCATGGGTGTGAAGGGGGAGGCCTCTTCCAACTCTGCTTCTGGCTGCGCCTGCAGCGTCTGTGGCTTCCTCCTTCACAGAAGGACACTTAGGCCTGCTCTCACCCTGCACATCTTTCCATCTATCAAAGCACACTGCTGCCTGAAGGCTTCATAGGGATGGGAGGGGAACAGTCTGGGGGGTGGGGAAAGCGACCCCCCACTAGAAGGGACCCTGGGACCCTCATTTCCAACTTCCCATCAGTCTGTGGGGAGACTGAGGATCCTAGTAACTCTGTCGCCTTTGGTGCAGTGTCCCCTCCCCTCCTCTGTGGTTCAGAGGGTCCCTTGTGACCCGAAAGCACCAAGGTGCCTTAAAAGCTGCCCAGTTCACTTGTGCATCCCTGACGTTTTCTCAGATTTAACCCTTGCTCTCTTGCTGTAACTGAAGCCCATTCCCGCCTCTTGGGTGCCCAGCAGGACAGCCTGGTGCAGACACTGTACCTGGTCTACAACCTACTAGATCAGTTCTTCCTCCCTAAAATGAGACAGGGGAACACTAAGAGGGTGAGGGCCACATGAGAAAACATCTATGAAATGCTCTGTAAACACCAACATTCCTGCATCTGAGCTCCTACCCCTCCAAGGCCTCAGAAACGGTCACAGCTGGAAAACCTCTGTATCTCTAGGTGCTCAGCAAACACAGCGTAACCACTCTGCAAATATCTGGTTCGGGGCTTGTCCCTGATGATCTCAAAGTGCTCCCCACACGCCCTATGGTGAGAGAAGCCCTAGGCGAGTCTATGGGGCAAGACCACAGGAGTGCAGGTCATTCTGCGGAAGAGAAGGCAGAGGGACACTACACCGCTGTCACAAGGTGGGGCGGGGGACAGGTCCCCAGGGCGAGCCACAGCAGGACCAGATGGGGCTGCAGCTGCCGAAGGAAGGGTGGAGGCAGGCACCCCCAACACAGCCCGTCACACATATGGTTTATGTCACATTTATCATTTACAGAGCCCTTGACAGGTAGTCTTGTGGCCACCTGTGAGGTGAGCACGGCCCCCAAGGGAATCCCCTTTTCACAGATTAGAGACCCAAGGCCTGGAAGTGGGCAATAACTTGCCCGGGCCTCCTGCCTCCAGGACCAGCTCTCCTCCAGGGAACCTGGCTCACGGCGGGCCATTTGGGTGGATGATTGACAGGTTGGGACGCCCCTTTCCTAGGAGCTTTAAAATGGCAATGTCTGGGCCCTGTTTCGAGACGGTACCCACCAGAGGTGGGGGTGGGCAAGGGGACCTCTGGGGCTGCTGTCCAGCCTGAGGAGCCACACCTGGGCAGCCACGGTCCACTGTGAGGATGTAGATACTGCCAGGGTGTCCGGTGGGGGAGGAGGAGGCAGCTTCCTGCTAGAGAGGTGCCCCTCCCTCCCCCTCCCATCCTTCCCGACTGCCTGGAGCCCTGGGGTTAAACCTTTCCTGGGGCTCCTCCAGGGCCAGGTCCCAGCAGACCCTGCCGCTTAAGGTATCAGTTCTCATCTGTTTTTCTTGCTATTTTCTCCCTGGTGAGAAAGGGCTGGACCCAGGGCTAGGGAGAAATTCACCTCTCCCTACGTGGGAAAGAGCAGCAGAGGGGCCCTAAGACCTGTGGTGCACACGGAGTGGGGCATGTTGAACACATCTCCAGCACTTGGGGGTGGCCCTCCCAAGTCGGGATCTAAGACCTCACCATCCCCGCAGCTGTGTTTGGAGCTAGACAGAGAGGTGGCTGCCTCGGGGGTGAGCAGTCACAGACGCACATGGGGGGTAGCAACAGAATGGAGACATGGGAATGCCAGGTGGGTTGTGCACAGACAAGCAGGGCAGGCTGCTACTTAAAGACATCACCCGAGGGGCCTGCCCATCCCCTCCAGTGTCCCCCACACACTGCATAAAATCCCACCTTTGGTGATGTTCCCTTAGGTTAAGAATTGCCCTTCTGTGTGTTATTTTTTAAGTCAAGATAACACTAACTCCATAGCATGAATTAGCTTGTCAGTATCTTCTTGTTGATGATGCTTACATGGAAAGACTGGGTACCTGGCACAGTGGGGTGGTGGAGACTCAGAGAGGGAAAGGGAGACACTGAGCAAAGGGCTGGAAGGGGTGCCTGTTGTGCAGAGCTAGCCTGGCTGAATGGAAAGGATTTCCTATCATAGCTGCCATCAGAGTGAGTGTGGTTTAGAGGTGGAATCAGGGGAGGAGGCCTGTGAATGCTGCACCCAAGCAGGGCGGGGCAGAGGAGACCTTCACTACGCCGCTGCGCACTGCCGGGCTGCCCCAGGGGAGGTGGGAGGCGGGGTTCAAAAATAACAGTTCACTGATTGATAATAATAACTGTAACAGGCTAATAAGACCTAACCTGTATTGATGGGCTGGGCGCTGACTTTAAAGATGGCCCTCCAAGTGACGTGCTGTTACTATTACGATGATATTTTCTCATTTTCTAATTGTAGTAACTGAAAACTCAGAGAGATTGAGAAAGATATCCAAGGCCACTCAGCCAAAAAGAAGCAGAGACAGAACTTCTAAAGCAGACCGGTCCAAGTCGAAAGCCCACACTCGACCCAGCTCTGCCACGGCGGGAAGGTGGAGGACGAGGGGGCTCCAAGGGTGGAGCCCAGTGTGGAAGAAGGGGGCTACAGTGAGGCTCGCCTGCTCTGGGGAAGCTCCCAGGACTGAGCAGCTCTACGGATGTGGCAGCCCTGCCTGGAGCCTCGCTCGCCCCTCCGAGTCTGACCACCTTGTGGTGGGTCTGGTCTGTTCATGAGCTGCTTAGCTGTTTAGCGGTTGGTGCTGGGCGAGCAGGCAGACCTCCTGTTCATCCGTTAAACAGATACTCGCTGAATGCCTTTAGGAGCTAGGTACCAAGTGGCAGGGTCAGGAATATTGAGGAGAACAGGCTGTCATGAAAGAAACATTCTAGAGGCAGGAGGACAGGAAATAGGTATGTAAACAAACAGATCACTTCAGAGAGTGACAAAGCTGGGCACTCTGCCGTGTGTGGCTGGCCTGGGGAGCTGCTGATGGGCTGGAGAGCTGGGCAGGGCAGCCCTTCAGGGAGGAAAGGCTGAGCTAAAAGCTAAATAATCACCAAGAGCCAACCAGACAGATGTGGTTGGGGGCGGGGGGCAGGTAAAGCGTCCGGACAGAAGGTACGGCAGGTAAAGGCTGAGGCCGAGTGGGCTCAAGGAACAGGAGTGGCCAGCGAGGGAAGCCGGGGGAGCTGGCTGAGGGCCAGGGCGAGCGGGGTAGAGATGTGACCGGATGGCCACCTAGGGCGGGGAGGGCCACAGAGAAGGTTCTGGGCTTCATTCTAAGTGCATAGCAAGCCACTGTAAGCACAGAAGTGATATACTCCAGTTTCTGTCTTTAAAAGATGCTTTGGGCTGCTGTGTGGAGAATGTGTTGTAGCAGGGAAAGAAAACCACCAGGAGGCTATTTTAGCCGACCAGGCGAGAGATGAGGGGTGCGCGCGCTGGCGGCCGCAGGGAGAGTGCACGGCCGCTGCGGGAAGAGGTGCTTGGAGCAAAGCCGACCGAATCTGCTGCTGACTTTGGATGCCCAGGTGGGAAGAAGAATCGCCAGGGTGATGCTCAGGTTTTGAGCAGAGGGCAGCACCATGTCCTGCCCTGGGTCTCCCAGAGGGGCCTTCCCCTTACTCTGAGCCCCACTCCACGTCCCCAAAGTCCACTGCACGCGGCTGGACCCTCCTGCGTGCATCTGCGGGCACCTCCCACCCCAGGGCCTCTGCGCCACCCCAGATGTCGGAGCAGCCTCCTCCCGCACCCCCATTCAGAGTCCAGCTCCTATGTCTCCTCCTCAGAGGCCTCCTGACCACCTTGCAGAAACAGCCCCATTACCCTGCAGCCTCCGCATCGATCTCTTGATGGAGCTTCCGGCTTCTGGACTCTGAGTCTCCATATACACACACCGCGCACTGGTGATCTGTTTCTCTCCGGTAAAACGGAAGACCCACTAGGACAGAGCCTTTATCTTGCAGGTTCACAACTGCGTCCTCAGTGCCTAGAACAGTGCTCGACGATTATTTGTTGAATGAATGAATACATGTAAAAATGGATAAATGAACCCATATTTTATTTATTCAATCACTTATGATTTATTCAGTGATAAATAAAATTTATTCAGTGACAAATAAAAATGATTTATTCAATCCTTTGTGATTGATTGAGGACCTACAGGTGAGTACATCTCACGGAACAGAAATAAGGGCAAATGGTAGTAGGTCAGATCAGAAAGGCGTAGCCATAGCCCTGGGAGCAACTGAATGCCCTGGATGAGAAAAACCTTTCCCTGGTTCATTCCCCACTATGCCGGGGGCTGCAGGGATCCACTGCTGAACCTGGTAACCTAGGCCCCTGCTGGGGCTCTGGGATGTAAGGCTGCTTGAATGAGGGCTCTCAGGACGGATGAGAGCAAGTGCCACCAGGCCACCGGGCCACCAGCCAGCCTCCAACACAGCAGCCTGAGCCCTGGTGCCGCCCTGCAGACTGTGTGCCCAGCACCTCCTGTAGAGGCTCCCTTGGCCGGAACTCACCCCCCCAGAGTCCTCCAGCCTGCAGCCCAGAGAAGCCACGCCTCCGCGTCAGGCTACACCCCAGCAGGAGCCCTGAGCATGCCGAGCCCCCACTGCTCTGCTGCCTCCTGAAAAGCCCCTTTCACCCATGAGATCGCTTGCCAGTGGAGGCCTGACTGTGCACAGAGGGTGGGCCGTCCCTGCTGGCAGCCTAGGAAGAGGGCTCTTCTGGGACACCGCTGGGGACTGATTTTCAGGCTGACCCTGAGAACACGGACAGAAGCCTCCTTAGAACAGGAAAAGCTCAGCATGCCATCAGATGACGACCAGACCACGAGACTCAGGCAGGAAAGAAGAGTTTACAGAGAAAAGAGAAGGGCTGGGCACGGAGGCCCTAAAGAATGCTCTTCAGTGGACCAAGAACTGCCAGACAAAGGGGCTCAGAGGAGTCTCTGCATCACTGCACAAACAGGACAGGAGCACACTTGTCCTGAAGCTGCCCATCCTACTTTCCATCCTTGCCCTGCCCTGCTCTGCATCCCTAGGCGGCTGAGCCCGGCCGGCTGCATTTCCCAAGCTCCTGGACCAGCTGGGTGTTTGGGAGTCCTGGAGGCAGGAGGGGAAGCCAGGATACCTCCACCCCTCTCTCTACCGCAACTGAGTCTCAGGCAGAGGTTATATCTCCTCGTTGGCGCTACCTCCCACCAGACAGGCCTCGTGGTTCCAGCTTCCACTAGCTGCCTGCAGCCCCCCGGGCTGCAGGACCCACCTACTCCCATTGTCCCCCAGCCTCTAGGGGCAGCCTCCTGCTGGCCGTCTCTAAGTTACCTCCCTTCCCCTGCTTGGCTTCTCAGACACTTTGTCACCTGTGTAACCAGTTCCTGGCATGAAAGGCCCTCCTTTGTAAACACCTAAATGATTTCTGTGTTCCTGGTTAGACCCAGCTGGCTCCAGAGGAAGCTGGGGCAGGAAGAACTGAGTGCCGTCATCACAAAGAACTCCCTGCTGGGGGCATGAGACCTGACCAGACTCTCAATAAACACACGTTGACTCAGAAGACAGGAGGCGGAATCTGCACCATGGGTTTGAAAAAGGTTCAGCATGGCTGTGTTTGCAGGCCGGGGTGATGAGGGGCCCTGTCGACTGCAGAGACCCGGGCAGGAACCTCAGCCCTGGCCACCCCTGTTTCCTGCCACCTGCCCTCACCTGCACAGGGCTGGGTGGAAGCTGGACGCCGTTTGCACCTTTCCACAGTCCTGAAGTCTGGGTGGTCAGGGGCGAGTCTACCATCTTCCCTTCCCTCTTCCCTGGCATCTGGGAAGAAGCGGTATTTCACAGCTCTGGTCCTCCTCTTTGCTGCCTCCCTTCTTATCAAGGATCTCAGCCACTTCCACTCAGTAACTGGAAACTTGGATCTCAACACAAGGGAAATAAGGTTTTCAGACTATGAAACTACTTCCTGCAGAGAAACTCTTCCTCCCAAAGGAGAATAGGAAACCAGATACAATCAAAGGCGCTGGGCACACTCCAGGGGCCAAATACTTAACAGTAACATCGCCTCGGGGAGTCTGGGACAGGGGACCTGGGGGAGTGGCTGGGATGTGTGGCCCTAATAAACCTGCCTTGAATCTGGCTTGCCCCAGATTCTGTATCATCACCTACCATCAGTGTCACCAGTCCCCAGAAGGGGCTCTGACACCATCAGGGCCTGTCTGCAGGGCTGCAGAGGAGGGTGGCAGACACTGAGCTCCTTGAAAGAAAAGAGCTGGGTAAATTGATTAGGTTATTAGTGTAATGGGCCTTGGAAAGAGTTCCTGGCCACTTGCTGAGGACAAATAACTCCACAGCCTAGTGGGAAAAACAATTATGTTCATGTAGGTGACTCAGTAATGTCCCCTATTGGAAACAACCTCCACTACCCTCCCTGCTTCCAACCCAGAGCCCCTTCCTTGGATCTGGGAATGAGCAGAAGAACCACAGTTCCTGCTCTAAAGGAACTCTCCATCTGATGGGGAATGCACAGCCCCTCCCCAGAAGGAGCACCTAGTCTGCTGAAAGAGCAGCACGCATTGCAACATACAGGGCCAAACTTCCAGGCGGAGCCCAGACTCACAGGTCCCATTAGTAACGGACATCACGCATCTGCCTCAGGCCTGTGTGCTCTGCCACGAGGCATCTCTCCCCTCTCAGTGCGTTCTCACATCCTTACAAAGAGGGGTTTGGACTTGGTCAGTGCTCCAGAGGAGGCTGCAGGGGCTGGGGCATAAAAGGGAGGTGTTCAGATTTGGGGGAGGCACATTTTCAAAGTATATTCACCCCCAGCCCAGGGCTTGACAGAATGTCCCCACACAGATGACAGAAAGCTCAGGTATGGCACTTTGAAACAATGCCCTGGGGACTTGGAAATGCAGCCACCTCCTCCCCACCCCCAGTGGGGAGCAACTCAGGAGCAGCCCCCACATCCCAGTGATGGAGTGGCCCTTGAGGAAGGTATCTGACCTGAACAGTAAACTCGGAAACTGGACCCAGACTTCAACATTCCTGTCCATTTCCTGCTCTGAGATTTTATTCTCTCCTTCCTCTAGGATAAGGTCAGCATGGCAAAAAGACCAAGGCCCAATGGCCCCACCTGCTGTGGCTGACTTTCTGACTCATCGGGTTGCAGGGCGGTGAGAGGGGCATGGAAACAAACCCATCCTGTCTGCATAAGGGTTTAATGGCCTGTGAGCTGGTGCAGTGAGGCCTTACTGGGACAACTACAGTGGCAAATGGGACCAAATTCCTTTTCCAATGAAGTGGAAAGACCTGATGTGATGGAGAAAAGGAACTGACTGGCTCATTGCTCAAAGGCCTCTCTGGCCTTTGCAGACAGTGGTCATTTATAAGAAGTGGTAGAGACTTCTACAGCCTGGGTAGCCCCCCGTGAGGGCCAGGGCAAGAAGGAGCTGGAACATGCAGAACTCCCTGGGCTCCAGGACCGTGCTGCCCACGGACGGGTGCCTGCCTATAAGGAGCCATGTCATGACTCCGAGAGGGGCAGCCCTCCCTTGGAATCTCCCGTTGTAGTGGGAGTCAGGAGACTCTGGTTCTGGCCCAGATTCTGCTGGGAGTGAGCCGGAACCCCTCGGGTGAGACCCCTCCCCCTGGCTGCATCTCTGCCCTCATTAGGATGACGCAGAACGAAAGGAAATGTCCCCCAAGCCCTGGCAGGTCATGTCGCCCTCTTCCAGAATGTGTCTATCACCCTATGTGCAGAGCTGAGCTTGGCCCCCACAGGAGAGGTGGGGAGCCCTGAGACCCAGCTCCTCTCTGGGTTTGCTGGGGGCAGTGGTGGAGAGATGGGCACAGCTCCCCAGAGGGACATCCCTCCTCTAAAGCATTCACATGACTTCCAGAGAGGAAGATGGAGGTGACATGGGATGGAAGGAGAAAGAAACATCTGCTTAGTGAGTCAGTGAAGAATGTGCTGTGGAGACAAGCTCCAACTGGGCTCCACCAGGTAACAGCCTGTGACCTTGAGCAAGTAGCAATTCCTTGAACCTCGGTGTTGTTCCCGGCACAATGGGATGAGAAGACGCGCTTGGCCAGCTCACTGTGACCCTGCGCTGGTAACTTGTCCAGGCCCTCGATAAATAGTAGCGTCTGGGGCCTACTGTCATCACCCCCCTGAGCGGCCCTGATTCCTCTGGAAATTACCATCAGCTCCTGAAGAGATACCAAACAGGCTGCAGGCACATAGATAAGCGAAAAGTTACTTGTTTCGCTTGGGAAGGCTGGTCACGCGGCTTTAGTTTCTATTTTGCAGCCATCTCCCTCTAACTCAGCCTTGGCATAGAAGTAGTCTGTGTTCCCTGATATGTCTGACTAGGGTCCGAGTCTGGGCGGGGAGTGGGGGGTGGGGTGGGAAACTGCTCAGCCCAGCACTGAATGCCACGCAGGGCCCTGGAGAAGCCCCACTCCCTGGCCAGTCCAGTAAAGCTCTCCTGGGTTAAGTGGCCAATGTGGAGACTGGACACAGGGAGAAAGATTCAGGAGGTGCCATGTCCTTCCTCCCAACTCCCTTCTGAGCATCTCCTGGCTTGTCTGGAACCACAGGGTACGCAGCATCTGCCTGTTTCCATCAGGGGCCCATAATCCGGGCCCCTCCAGAGAGACCCCACGCAGACTGCAGAGCAGCCCAAAGGCAGTAGCTGGGACCCAGGAGGCAGGCCTCTGGCCCCAGGGCCAGAGCGCAGAGTCCCAGGCAGTGCCCCTCCCAGACCCGCCCTGGCCTGGGACACGGGGCGCTTGCCCTGAACAGGGAGCTGCTCTCCTGGGGCTTGAGCTCCTTCTCTGTTTCTGCCGCTTGGGCCTTCAGGGCTTCCTGAAGTTCAAAGCACCTAGCCCTCTACTCTAGAAAAGATGTGACAGATGGATGCGAGGGCAGGACACACAGGACAGGGAGACTTCTCCACCTTGGAAACCTTTCCAAAGAAAGTCTGCAGTTCCCTCAGGCCTCCATCCCACAGCTTGTACCTCCACATCCGAAAGTCCTCCCCAGAGTCTAACTTCAGGCCCTCCTGCTGCAGCGCAACCCAGGACAGCTCCTGGAAGAAGCTGCAGTCATACTGCCCAGGTCCCGGCCCTCCCACCTCACATCCCCGTCAGTGGGCCTTGGAGCCCACGCTCCCCACAGCGGTAAGAGCCCCTGCACGTTCCCATCATCTCCTTGGTGTCTCTGAGGCTACCCTTGCCCTAGGTGCCCCCTTGTGCAGTGGGTAAGGGCACTGACATGAAGTTGCAGCCCAGGCCCAGCCCAGGAACCAGCCCTTCCCAGCCAGGCAGCTGCACATTCAGAATTTAGCAACAGCTACCGACCCTGCCCTTCCAGGTCCCCAGCATTTGCTCAAGGTTCACACCTCCTCTTCTGTCCCAGCCACAGAGATGGGCTGGGGGGCAGGGGACCTGATGCAGTAGAAGGTGGGAGGCACCCAGGCTCACCCAGGTGGACACAGGCCAGGCATAGATTCCCCTTTCCAGGACAGCGTGTGGCAGGAGGTGAGGATTTGGATCCCTGGATCAAGGTGGGAGCTGATGTCCCCCGACTCCCTGCCTCCCCATGTGGGACAATCAATAAAATTCTTTGTTTTCCACCATGAGCATATAACTGCAAGAACCCCAGGGGTGGGAACAAGGCCTGGTTCAGTGTCGCATTCCTAGCCCGACCACAGTGCCTGGCACACAGTGGGTGCCCAAATATATTTGGGAGAGGAAAATTGATGCATATAAAAGGCTTAAAACCAGAGAAGGCAGCAAAAGAGGGGCAGGGGGGAAAAACAAAGAACAACCCCAGGGAATAGAAACAGTTACAAACATGGTAGATATTAATCCAACGTGTCAATAACACTTTGAATGTGAATGAAGCAGGAAGAGGGCACAAGGAAACCAGCCTGAGGCTTCTTGCTCTCCACAGCATCCCTCTGGCAGGCAGAACAGCCTCTCCCCAGCCCCCCAGATAAGGGGCCTCAAGGTTCCCATTCAGGGACCTACCTCATCCACCTAGCTTTAATACACTCAGTGGCCTAATTAGATGGTTCTAGAAAGAGTCTAACCACAATTCCTCCTGCTGCAAGGCCAGCTCTTCTCCTCACTACCAGCCCTGGGTGGAGGTGGGGAACAGCTTGTCTCCTCTGCCGGGAGCTGGCCTGCATGCCTGTCATTTGCCTGGGGAGTTGGAAGCAGAATAGAGCAGCACGGAGCCACTGGCAACCCCCCAAAGCGAGGGTCAGGCGAGGCAGCTACTCTGAAGGTTGATCAGTAAAATGATTTTCAGTCACTTCTTCCATTCTGCAAAGCCCAGTAAATCACTCACATTTGCCACAACCCTGGGTGAGGGAATCTCACATTATGATGTGTGGCGGAGGAAGCAGCTTATTAAATGAAAGCCATTCACGAAAACTTCAAAGCGTGGTGCTCAGAGCTGGGAAAAGAAAGTGCAGAGAGCTGGCAGTAATGGGCCCTGGGGATTCAGCCAGGCAAGATTCAGGCAGGACACGCACTGCAGCCGCAGCACAGGGGAGGCGGGAGGGGGCTCCAGAGTGACTTCCTCCCAGCTGATGAGGGTGGTGGTCGGGGCCACTGAGAAGGTCCAACTCGGGGGTCCCCAACCACAAGTTCCACAAAGGCCTGACCACCCATCCCTCTCCCTTGCCTGACCTCTGCAGATGGACCCACTGTCACACCGGCCAAGGAAGCAAAAGGCTCAAAGCAAGAAAACAGGCTGGCTTGGGACAGGCTTTAGAGGGCCTGGGTTTGAACCAGACCCAAGCTTGCTGTGTTAGCAATCACATTACCTCTCAGAATTTGTTTCCTCATCTGTAAAACAGAGCTGAAATGTGCCAGTGTTTCCGCTGCCCGCACTTGGCACTGAGCCCTGCACGTCGCCTCTCCTTTTCTCTCACAGTCGTCCTTGAGGGAACTGGGTGACCCGCCCAAGGCCGACAGCTGGCAGCCAGACTTGGATTGCAACTCAGGTTAGCTGCCTCCAAAACTGGTGTTTTCTGTGTCGCACCTCGATATTCCCATGAGCTGTGAGGACTCTGGGGACAGAGATCAGTCTTACATTCCCAAGTACCCCCTTATTGTCTGGGCTTCTCAGACTGTAATGTGCACGCAGCAAGGCCCAGAGAAACGCGGCCCAATATCTGGCACAAAAAGTAGTTTTCCCCACCCTTATTTGGGGAGAGCTGACTGAAGAACCCTGAAAAAGGAAAGGCTTTGTCTTGGATCCTGCAGGAAACAGGGGCACCAGTCCCTGCCAGGACCGTCACAAATCCACCTGTGTGACCTGTCTGTCTCAGTGGATCACCACCTTCCCCATACAGAGAGAGAAACGGCCAGGAGCCAGGAGGGGAGAAGAAAGCGGGGAAAGAGCCTCCCCACCTCAGCAAAGGATAGCGGCCGGGCATGGCGTCACCCGCAGAGAGCTTCCAGACCCGAATCCTGCATGCTGCACACATCAGCTTGTGAAGGCAAAAGAGCAGATGATGTAGTTGCCATTTTACAGATGGGAAAACCGAGGCCCAGGGAAGCTCAGTGAGTGCCCAAGGCCACAGCTAGGCTGGTCAGTGTTTGAGCTGAGGCCGACCCTGGGCTCCTCAGACTCCGGCCCGGTGCTCCAAAGATGCACCCTACCTGTGGGTGAGACGGGGGCCCCTGAGCCCCTTGCAAACATCTTACATTCTGTCTCTGCCTCAGCCTAAAACCTCTCTGTGTCAGGGGCTATGTACGTCATGGTTTGAAAATCCCTGAGGACAGTGGCAAGGGGACAGGGTGTGTCACAAATAGCATTCACTCTGGTATCTGCCGGGCACCAATTTCAAATCCAAGTTTTGCTACTTACTAGCTGGGCAATAATTTTCAAGTTACTTTACCTCCCTGGTTTTCTATTTCTTTATTTGTAAATGGTGTTAATACCAGCCTTGCAGGACTAAACAAGGCACCAGGGCTGCTCCTGACCTTAATGAAACCCCCGTCACACAGGGGCCCCCTGTCCTGCGGAATGCATGCGTCTGCCCTGGGCGCCCTGCTGTGCTGGGTGGTCCCCTGGGCTGACATAGGAGCTTGAAGCAGGACAGAGGTGCCCCGGGCTCTGTACCCAGAATGATGACAGAACCACCCTTACCTGAGCTCCCACCATGCCACGCCACTTCCCCAAGGCCCCGCTCACCAGGGCTAGGCCGTGGCGTGTGTACAGGGATGCCTCACGCGCACTGGTGGATGGCGGGCCAGCTGTCCGCCCAATCACACACAGACAGGCAGACACACGTGTGTGCGTCACTATTCATTCATCCCCCTCACTCCCGGCAAACAGCAGGACAAGGGGAGAAGGAGGCCCAGGGTCCTGGAAGAGATGCTGGGTTTACACATTTGTTTTCATGCATACCCCTCTCAGCAATCCCACGCCGTAGATATTATTATTTCCATTTTACATATGTAGAAACAGGCTCAGAGAGTTTAGCCAAGATCACAGAGCAAGAAACGGAGCAGCAACAGGTCTGGAAGGCCAGGGCGGCCAATGTGACTCCCGGGTACTGGGGATGCTCTCCAAACCCGGTGCACACCCCGCTCCCTGGACCCCTGCAGCGGCCTGGAGAAGCTGGACAGGGGCTGTATGTCCCCTTTGCCAGTGATGCAGGTCCAGGTGGGCACGGTGGGGACCAGCCCCGAGTTCTGGCCTCCTGGTCCCCAGCCCCAAGCCTCCCTCTGTTCTGGGCACACTGGGGGATCACTTCTCCCCCAGCCTCCTCTGGTTTGGGAGGGGGCTCCCTGTCCTCAATTCTCCTCACAGAAGAACATCTGAACATTAGTTCACATCTTGACAGTGGACTGAGGTCAGACTGGGGCCACGTTCTGACAGGAAGAGTGGGGCCATGAGAATGTCCCTTCCTTGCCTCTGCAGACTTTGGCAGTGGGAGGCCCGGTCCTGTGCAGCCCGCTCGAGGCCTGGGTCTGTCCCAGCACCGGGGAGCTCAAGCATGGAACCAGCCAGCATGTCCAGCCCCGCCGCTCCCCCCCCCCCGGGCCTGCCCCCCACTGCCGGGGCCAGGGAGCTGGTGGTGTGCAGCCCCCACCTTGCTGGCCCTCACTGCCCGCCATGCACGCTGGAGCCACGTGGCTCACCCCCCAGCAGCCAGTGTCTGCAGCCCAGCAGGCAGCAAACAGAGTGGGGGACTCTGAGAAGGAAGGAGGTTCCTCTTTCAACATCAGCTCCAAAGGCAAACTGGCCCCTCTGCCAGGGGTGGGGCGGCACCCAGAGACCCTCCTGGCCTCCAGGCTGTCTCTAGGGCCTCCGCTCCGCTCATGCACCCACGGCCCTGCAGCCACCAGCTCCTTCTGCCACCTCAGTGGCAGGCAGGCAGGCCAGAGGCCAGACCGGGAGGTGGGGTCAGGGTAACTCCCCATCCCCCACACACGCCCCGAAGCCGACGCACCCCTGAACAAGGAAGCCAATCTCCCCTCCAGTCTAAGAGCTGCCTCCCAGACACCTCGGCAGCAGGGACTGGAATTATGCCCATTTTATAGGTGTGGGAACTGAGACCAAAGCAGTAAGTGATTTGCCCAGGACAGCCCACGAGTGTCAGAGTCAAGGCCCAGACACAGCTCTTTGGTTCCTCCATCCAAGCGCTCCTTCGGCATTCTGATTGCCCCGAGCAGCTATGTGACCCAAAGCAAGTTGTTAAATCAATCCAAGCATCAGCTTCCTCAGAAAATGTGGAAAATAGGGATATAATATATGACTAATGTAAAATATCACTGGTGTCTCAGCAAATACTAGGTGCTCAAGAGTCCCCTGCTACAACCGCTGGTCACTCCTGGGCTCATTGGGTCATCACTGGATTCCAAACTGGGCAGTCACTGTGCTGGGCACTGTGGGGACAGAGATGAGTCGGCCTGGACCCCGTCCTCAGGGTGCTCACAGGCCAGGGAGGGGAGCTCCACAGGGCAATTTGACAAGAGCATTGTTAAAGCACAGGCAGTGTGGTGAGCGGTGGGAACATGAGGGTAAGGCAAGGAAGTCCTCCTGGAGGTGTCATCTGAGCTGAGTATCAGAGAATGAGCAGGAATTAGGCAAGAGAAGGGAGCAGCTCGTTTGGGGGTGTGTGTTTAAGATGTGGTCTTACAAGGGGTTAACATCTAAAATATATAAAGAACTTACACGCCTCTACACCCAAAAAGCAAATAACCCGATTAAAAAATGGGCAGAGGATACAAAGAGACAGTTCTCCAAAGAAGAAATTCACATGGCCAACAGACACATGAAAAGATGCTCCACATCACTGATCATCAGGGAAATACAAATTAAAACCACAATGAGGAGATATCACCTCACACCAGTAAGGATGGCCAGCATCCAAAAGACTAAGAACAACAAATGCTGGCGAGGATGCGGAGAAAGGGGAACCCTCCTACACTGCTGGTGGGAATGTAAGCTAGTTCAACCATTGTGGAAAGCAATATGGAGGTTCCTCAAAAAACTAAAAATAGAAATACCATTTGACCCGGGAATCCCACTCCTTGGAATTTACCCAAAGAATACAACTTCTCAGATTCAAAAAGACATATGCACCCCTATGTTTATTGCAGCACTATTTACAATAGCCATGATATGGAAGCAACCTAAGTGTCCATCAGTAGATGAATGGATAAAGAAGAGGTGGTACATAAACACAATGGAATACTATTCAGCCATAAGAAAGAAACAAATCCTACCATTTGCAACAACATGGATGGAGCTGGAGGATATTATGCTCAGTGAAATAAGCCAGGCGGAGAAAGACAAGTGCCAAATGATTTCCCTCATTTGTGGAGTATGACAACGAAGCAAAACTGAAGGAACAAAATAGTAGCAGACTCACAGACTCCAAGAAGGAACTAGTGGTTACCAAAGGGGAGGATGGGTGGGGAGGGTGGGAGAAGGGGATTGTGGGGTATTATGTGTACACATGGTGTGGGGAATTACAGGGAAAACAGTGTAGCCCAGAGAAGGCAAACAGCGAATCTGTGGCATCTTACTACACTGATGGACAGTGACTGAATTGGGCTATGAGTGGGGACTTGATAATATGGGTAAATGTAGTAACCACATTGTTTTTTCATGTGAAACCTTCCTAAGAGTGTATATCAATAATACCTTAAACACACACACACACACACACACACACACACACACACACACACACACACACACATAAATAAATAAATAAATAAGAGGTGGTCTTACATGTCAAACCCCCTCCTTTTATCCTTCTCCTCAACTCCAAGGCCTTGAACAGCTTAAAAAGTGACAGGTTTGAGGCCAGGCAGAAGAGGGTCTGAGGCTGAGCATCCCAGGCTGGGGGAAAGACCTTGGCCCTGTGTGCTGGGCGGGGGCCAGGCCTGCTCAGGCCACCGCTGCAGGCCAGCTGGCAAACTGTCAGTCTCGCCCACCAGACTGAGGCTGTGCACCCTTGAGGACAGGACTTGGCTCACCAGAAAACACTTGTTGACTTGAACGTGTAAGTCTGGGTCCGAGCTTGGGCCCTGTGTTCCTGGGTCAAGGAGGATTAAAGGTCGGGGGGTGGGGCGCGGGGATTGGGTGGGGAGCAAACAGGGAAGGAACTGGTTTGGCTGGGGACTCCTGCCTGGGCCTCAGAGACTGAGGGCTGGGGTCGGGGGTGAGCAGGGGGAGCAAGCAGAGTTGAATGAAATGTCTGGAAGCCCAGGATGTTATTTTTCATGTGTTAAAATAAAAAACTATAACCTCCTACACATCCACACACACCACTGCCACCACCAGGGGCCGGAAGGTCTCCTGTCACCACTGAAGGAGGTGGTAGTGGAGGGGAGGTGCCATGCCATCACACTGGCCAGCTCCCAGACTGCCAGCGCCCGGGGCCCGATGAAGCTGCTCTGGATGGTGCCTGTGCCACACGGGGCCACGTCATCAAGGCATCCGCAGGAGCCCATAACGTGGGTGGGGGGTGTTTACTCTGCAGAAGACACGGCAGATGTGTCTGCCTGAGGTGGAGCAGGGACACAGGACAACCTGCCTATGATCAAAAATGCCAAGAGATAAACAGTAGAGTAAGAGCAGGAGGGAACCCATCTTAAGGCTAAGATTCCATTTTAAAAACCAGGGAGTTAGGAGGTAAAATTCCTAACATACTTTATGGTAATCAGCCAATAACCGACCCTATCTTTAAGGCAGGACAAGCAGTCCTAAATGGTATGTCCCCACTGCTTGAGGGCCACCACTAACTTGGAGAAGATCAGGATCAAGAAATTCGTATGTCAACTTTATCTTACAAAATTTCTAGAGGGCTGATTGTGTATGGTCACATAATGTCTCTCACTGGAGACAGACATCATGGGACCCCATGTCAAACCTACACCCACCCTGGCCCTTTGCCCCATGCTTGAAATCCTTAAAAGGCATGAATCCTAAGCTTTTAAGCACTCCTCTCTGAGGCTGCTCTCATACCCTTTTCTTCAAGTGTGTACTTTGCCTTAAATAAAGTCTTCTCTCTGCTTAACTTAATTGGGTTTTGTCTCTGAGCTCTTCCAAGTCTCTTGAGAAATTAATAAGAGACCCCTTTTCCCAGGGGTGTCTTTGTTACTTCACTATTTCATTCAAGT
This sequence comes from Smutsia gigantea, assembly GCA_032199065.1. Lineage (NCBI taxonomy): Eukaryota > Metazoa > Chordata > Mammalia > Pholidota > Manidae > Smutsia > Smutsia gigantea. Next base: position 150,007 of record JAVSCE010012832.1, read on the forward strand.
TTTTAGACTTAAGCACAAGTCTTCTCTCTCTGTTCCACTTCAGACAAGTAAGGAGGGGCTACTGAGATCTCTGATTTGGCCTTGCAAGTTCCCGTGGCCTGGCTGACCTGGATGGGGCCGCAGCTGTACGATCGTGCTCTTTAGTAGCCCGCCCAAAAATCCTTTCTTTGCTCTGGGAAGTTCTCAGAACATCATCTCCCTCCACCCAGTGCTCTGCAGCTCCCCCAGTCCTGGGGTGGTGGGGGTTTAGTCCCCACACCATGCAGATTCAAGCAGACACTGGATGCCGGGTGGCCCCGGCTTTAGGAGTCGGCAAGCATCTGCCCTGTGCCCCTCTCCTCCCCCCGCTCCTCCTGCTCTCTGCTGCCTGCACGGCGGCTGCCACTCACTGCTATGATCACTTTAATGATTTCCTTCCTTCCCTACACACTCATCTGACCTGCTCGAGAATTCTTTCTCCATCAGAGTCAAGAAACCTTCCCCATCCAGGCTGAGGTCTCACCTAGTGTGCAGGGAGAGACCTCCCCAGACGCAGCTGCCTGGCCACATTTTGGTGACCACGAAGGAACTCTTAACACGGCACTCACAGTCTGAGCGACCAGGAGTCGTGGGCTACTGTGAGGCGCTCCTTGACCTTTTCTCTTGTATTCTTCATTGTCTTTGCCACTTCCTTCGTGGGCATGGGTCTACCATTCAAGCCACTAGGGTGGTCACCACCCTAGCATCCAGTGTGAGGATAAATTGGTCACAGAACTGGTTAGATTAGCTCTAGACCACCTGCCAATATGAAGACAATGTCTGTGCATTGAGGTACACTGGAGGCAAAGCAATTTACCCACCCCGCAGCACATTCTCCCTGTAGGTCACAGTCTCGACTTCCAAGGACCCATTTCGCCCACTCATGGCACCTCTCCCTGACTCAGCCCAGCACACCTCCCTCTTCGTTGCATGGCTATACCCATGCCTACACACTTGCCTATCACTTTCATCTTTGGGATGGGCAGTCTTTTGGGTCTGTCTATGTTCATAAGGGTTGCCTAGGATTTAAGCCACCTATGAGACAGCCAAGAGTGAGACCTTGGCCTTCGGGTTAATCTTATGACCCATCTGGTTCGATGTCACCACACCGAGATGTCCATCTCCCCTCAGGGCCATTACAAGTAAGGGTATCAGGGTGCTCTATTAAGAGGAGTCTGCCCCTGACTTCAGGCCCTGACCCCTTCCCCCTCCTCCTCTGCCACTCCCATTCCTGGGGCCATGGCCAGGGACGGAGTCGAGCTATAGGGATGCCTATGCATGCTCAGGTTGGCCACAGAACTTTCTGTGCATACCTGGTGTAAGTGCTGCAGGACCTTCTGTGCACGCGTGGAGTAGGGCCAGGTGTGGAGGGACACCTCATATGACCTGCACCTAGTAGTACTTTTGTGTTTCTGGGGACACCTGAACAACCCTTAACCCCTTGGGGATCAGGGATGCCTGGCTCCCCTTGGTACTAGTGGGAAGTCCTTTCCCCTTTCAGGTCCTGACCCAGCCATGGGTGGCCCTCCTCCATTCTGACTGACTCCCCATTAGGACGCATCCTCAAAAATTGGGAAGTCTTTAGGCTAGACTCCCTGAAATGGAAGAAATTACTCTTCTGCAACACAGCCTGGCCCTAAATAGCACTCTTAACTTCTCATCTTCGGGGTGTGTGCTTAAACACTGAGACACTTTTAAATTAGATGGACTCAAAAGAAGCTGACTTCCTTCTGTACCGCCACTTGGCCTCAATACAAACTGCCAAGCAGAGAAAATGGCCCCAAAACAAGACACTTAATTACAACAACATTTTGCAATTGGATATTAGTAACTAGAAAATCTTTTTATCACTTTGTCTGCATATTTTTGTTCCTGTATGTTATCCCTGGATGGCATTGCTAAGCTTGTTTTGTGTCCTGTGAAGCTGGCTAAATAACCATCAGGTTGGAGATCCCATGACCACAGAAATGTGGGTTACACCTCACCTGCAGCCAAATATGGTTGAACAGAAATGTGGGTGAAAACTCCATTTGCAAGTTGGGTCCTACCAAACTGCTGCCAGCCCTCAACGAGAATTACAGCCTAGAACAACTACAGCCATTATGAGGAGCATTCCAATTAATTAAATAAGTAAATAAACATTCCAATTAAATAAAATAATTTAGGAAGTGCACTTTAAAAGCAAAGTATAAAATATGAAGCTATAAGATGTCTGAATCTATATGTTTGTGTGTCTATATATATGTAAATGGAAGATATTTTTTTACCTCCCAATGGTATTGCTGAAAATTAATTGATTTAAAGACAAGCACATTGTAAAGATTGGGCATTCCAAAACTTTCAGAAATTGTGATAGAAAATATTCAGCATTAATGTTACCTTAAGTTCAATTAAAACAGATTATGTCTTTACGGTTATCAGCATTAAAATGAAACCTTTTATTCTGCCTAGGTTTACTTAAAGTCATTTAAGTTGATGTTATCTGTTAAATCTTTCAAAAAAAAGGCTTGGGAGAGTGGCTGACTTTGATGTTTAATGAAGGTTTTGTGGGTAATCTAGCATGGTTTTTAAGAACAAGTGAACTAATAAATTAATTTAAAAAAATTTTTAATAAAAAAAGAACAAGTCAACTAAATAGGTGTAGTAGGTAAACTTTTTAACAATAATTATGTGTTACAGTATATATACCTAAAAACAGCTTGAAAATCTTTTTGGTAACCTGAAACCTTAAAGTTTTGCTAAGTTATGTAAGAAGTAATGAATTAGATCATTTCCAAATAAGATAAAATAATGAAACATTAATTACTGAATTTAGGTTTATCCACTTTGGGCTTCCTCATTGCGGAAAAACTAAAAACAAATCTGGGTCTATTAGTAAACATATTTTGTGCTTATTGAAAGATTGCACTATGAAGAAGCACATGCCTCTAGAAATTATGAAATGGGTTCATGAATTTGCCAATCTAAAGAATGCTAGCATAACAGTTTACCATTGCTTCTTAGTTTTCACTCAAAATTAAGGTTTCTAGGGGTTCTAAGTTCTAATTAAGACAACCAGAAATAATAAGGAAAACATCACTGCATGCAAGAAAAGATGTGTGTTTTGATTAGAGAAGGTCTGAGGAATGGAAATGCAATTTTACTGAGGGAAAAAGGTACTTTTGTCCTAAACTACAACTGGTTATTTAAAGAGGGAAAACTCTGAATGTAAAAAGAAAGCTGTAGAAGGTTTGTGGAAAGGGAATTCAATGTAGTCATGCTACGTGAGATTGAAGTAAAGGAGGCTTGATAGCAAGTACACGGCAAGGTTAGAATTTTGTTTCTGTTTGTTAAAAGGAAAAGTTTTCTGAACTACTGGTCTACTCTTAATACTGAGAGATTGTGAAGGGTTTTTCTAATTGCTTTATCAGAATAATTTCTTGTGCTTAATGTCTCAATCAAGTCTTTGAATACTTAAGAAAACAAAATCTCAGTATTAAAAGAGTTAAGAGCTAAGTTTTGCTAACAACTATGTAACCTTTTGTATATGCCTTTAAAAGCTTTTATTGTTAAATGGGTAAGTATTGTTTCATGTTGACCTATAATCAACATTAAAACTTGATATTTTTGACAACTTCCCAAAATCAAATTCAAAAAGGTCCTTTTTACCTCTAATTAACTCTGAGATTTTCTGGAGGGCCCCTGGAACATGTCACAGGATTTTCTCCTCATAAAGGAGAAATAATTACCTAATTCAGCTTATTTATTTGATATATATAATTACCTGGGAAGCACTGTCAAATGAATGATGCTAAACTTTAGATTACTGAACTGTTACATGTTACAGAAATAGCAAAATTTCCTTGTCAATTGCCTTATGATGAATTCTTATCAGATCTTTCACCATTGCCATTTCTAAGTCTTTGTCTTTTATAAAGTTATGTTTTACTCCAGAACTAGTAAAAAAAAATGTATTCAAGCAAAGCAAGAATTAATTACATAAGATTGAGTAAACTGAGGAAGATGATTTTAATTTTTATGACTTTTTGTTTCACATATTGCTGATCTTTTCTTAAAAACGTGTTCATTTTTAGCTTTATAGAAATGTTTAAAATTAACTTTCCTAATTAGGATTTTTACTTGTTCAGTAACATTTACTGAACATCCATAGCACTGTTTTATGAAGGTAGTTTTGATTTAAATTCCTCCTTAAAAACCATTTTTATACTTTTTTAAAACTGTCTAATAGGGCCAGAATAGCCATTATCCTTAAAAGAGAGTCTCAGGCTACTATGATCACTGTGACCAAGTTGATTTCTTTATTCCTGTAAGTGAAGTATATAGAAAATGACTATTGAATGAGGCTGGGACAGGCTCTAGAACCTAATGGATATTTTGTTCATAATGAATAACACTGGAAAGTAAAGGAAATAACCTGAATGTCTAATAATAAAAAAAAATTTTAAGTATCAATACAGTGAAAGACATTAAGATATAGTTGTAAGTAAAACTGTAGTAAGTAAAAGTCAACATACTTTTTTGATTTAAAACTATGAAGACGAGCAGTTTAGAAAAAATACTGGAAGGGTGTGTACCAAAATGTAGCAGGTTCTCTCTGAGATTATGGCTAATTTTTCTTCTTTATATATATTTTCTGATATTTCAGTAATAAGCATTTTTTTAATTAGGAAAAATTATTTTTAACCTATTGCTTAGCTTTTGTCCCAAGGAGAATATGCAATCGGGAAGTTTTAGATAGTGGATATATGGGAAATGGCTTGGTTAATATAAAATACTGGCATCATGGGACCATAACAGTGTTGTTTTTCACAGTACAGAAGTTGAATTCCATCGCTACCCTAACAGCTCCAGTCTCAACAGATCCATTGTTAACTGCTTCTACCCTTGATTTATATGCCTAATTCTTTAAGCATGGAAATCTGACAGTATAGTCTGCTGTAAAGAAAGAGCAAGGTTGCATATATCACAAAGTTGGGGGGAAATACAGTATAAAGTAGATTAATGGGGCCTGAATATTACATACTAACTTATGAATTCCATTTCATACAATTTTATAATGAAGATTAGAAAATTGAAATCATTGTGTAACAAAAGCAAAAAAAAACAACAGAAAAACCACCCCAAAACAGAACATCAGGGAAACTAAAGCTTTGCAATATGACCATTTCCTAAAAAATGTGTACATTTTAAAACTTTTTCTCTTAAGCTGACTTAGAACTGTTTGGTAAATGATACCTTTAATAAGCAGAACTGAAACATTCATCTTTCTCTCTCTACCCAATCCCTCCAGAATTTGGAAACTCTCAGTAACTGTTTTTATATTTTATGGCAGTATATTTATTTGTATACACTCAATAAAAATCTCTTCTCCTGTGACAGGACACAATTGAAAACATTGGTTATATTATCAAGGCTTTGACTGGAATGTCATACTTGAGAGAGACGTGCACAGACTTTATGGAGCCAATAAACCCCTGCGGAGAGTCAGCTGGTACCTTGCTTACAGGGTTCCCAGCAGCCTTACCAGGCGAGTAAAGAAGGTCACGTCCTGGCAGGTGCAGAAACCTCAGAATCTCTTGGGGACCTTGAGAAAAGAAGAATTCACCCATATCTATAGGTTCTTCAGGAGAAACCTGATGGCAAGTCCCTGGCTTGGCTTTCCTGACCTCAAGAGGCCTTTAAAAGTTCACTCTTAAAAAAGCTTTCTTGCTGCTCAACTTACTGCGTTTTGTCTCTACGCTCTTCTAACCCTCTTGAGAGATTAGTAAGAGACCCCTTTTCCCAGTGGTAAGCATCTTTGTTACTTTGCTATTTCATTCAGTTATCTAGACTTAAGCACAAGTTTTCATTTTCTCTTCCTACTTCAGACAAGTAGAGAATGGCTATTGAGATTCCTGATTTGGGCTGGTAAGTTCCCGTCGCCTGGGTGACCCGGACAGGACCGCAGCTGTATGGTCGTGCCCCTCAGCAGCCTGCCTGAAAAACCTCCTTTCTTTGCTTTGGGAAGTTCTCAGAACATAATCTCACTCCAAATCCTGGGGTGGTGGGGGATGAGTTCCCACACCCTACAGATTCAAGCAGACACTGGACACCAGGTGACCCTGACTTTAGAAGTTGGCAAGAGATTTGCCCTAAGCTGAGCAGCTCAGTGAGCTTCCCTCTCCTCCCTGTGCTCTGCCTTGCTCTCTGCTGCCTGCACGGCTGCTGCCATTTGCTGCTACTCTTGCTTTAATGAATTCTGTTCTTACCTACACTCATCCGACCTGCTCCAGAATTCTTTCTCCATCAGAGTCAAGAACTCCCCCACCCTCCCCGCCCATCCAGACTGAGGTTTCACCTAGTGTGCAGGGAGAGACCTCCCCAGACGCAGAGGAGCAGAGTGAGTCCCCAAACACACTGACTGTTTTCCTCCCCAGAGAGAATTGATGGAGCTGCTGGTCCCTGAGGAGCATCTGTTTTAGCTTGGCAGATGTTGGCCTCCTGGGAGCAGGACAGGGCAGGGAGGCCCCCAGGAGGACAAGGTGGGCTCAGGAGGGGCCACACATACCCTTCCCCAACAGAGACAAGAGCTGGGGGACTAAGAGACCAAGAAACTTTCCCCCAACTTGCCAGGTTAGTTTGGGTGCAACCCTTCACCCCTCCATGCCGTCTAATCTCTTGGAAATGTTTTAATAAATAACCCTCCACTCTACTTGCCTTCATGTGGGTGAGCGTGAAATGCCTGCTGACTTCCTCCCCCTGGCTCTCAATCTCCCGACTCAGGTCTCCTTCCTCCATGTGAGCATTCTCTCAGTCCTTCTTCCCACACACCCTGGAGCAGCCACCTTCTCAGTGCCAGCCAGGCTTGTGTTAGGTACCAGAATACAGGGAGCAAGACAGACAGACCAAGAGAACCACACCCGGCCTCACAGACATGCATCCGACAGGGGCCTGAACCAGCGGGACTACAGTGGCCACATAACAAGTGGTAAATGAAAAACAAGCTTTGGATCATTTGATAGGAATAGCACCCCCATTTAACAAGTGCCTACTACGTGCCAGGCCCTTCACATACCTCACCCCTCAGCCTCACACAACCCTTGCTTTGCAGAAGAAATGGGGGCTCAGAAAGGTGAAGTAACTACCCCAAGATGACACAGCTCTATGTGCCTTAACTGTCTGCCTGGGAGACTGCTCTTATTCTTCATCCACTGCATGCCTCCAAAAAGCAGGAGGAGAGAGACGCCTCTCTGAAAAGGGGATCATTGAAAACATCTAAGGTAGAGGGGCTTTTCTCAAACAGGCCTTCCCCTGTTCTGCCCTCAAGACAATCCCTGCCCAGTGAGTTCCCATTCCTGCTGGGTGGGCGCACATCAGAGTCCGTGGTTCCGCTGGGGCAGAAGAAGAGGGCTGAGAACCAGCTCTTGCCCATGCTGCCGTCGGCGCCCTGCTCCCTTGGGGTGGGGAGCTGAGAACTGGAAACTGGCAGGCTCGGAGAGCAGGCTGCTGCAGGAGGGCTCTGGGTCTGGCTCTCCGCGCCGGAACCAACCCCGCCAGCGTCACTGCCAAGCACACCCTGCACCACGAGGCCAGAGGAGGCTGCCTCTGCGTGTACGAGCTGACAGGGCATCTCCTGCCAGGCCGCTCAGTGCCCTTCAGCGGCTGCGAGAATCCTGTGGCAGGGTTGGGGGAGGGGCACCGCCATGCAGAGGGATGAACACCATCCACAGGGCCAGGCTGCTGGTGGGGTCTGGCACGGGGGTGGGAAATGAGGCTGTGGGGCACACAGAGTGTCCAGGGACAGTGGCTGCCCCAGGATGACGGAGGATGGACGGAGGCCTGGGGGGGTGGGGGGGGCCTTCGCTGTCCCAGAAGCCCCTGTGTCTCATTCTGCACGGAACCTGGCGAGAAGGAAGACCCCCAACTCTGCTGTGTCCTCCTGGTGCTGTAGGGAGCCCAAAGCCACATGTCCTCACTGCTGAGGCCCCCGCTGAAGACAGCCCAACGCCTCCTGAGGAGTGAGCAGGGAACGGGTGGAGGGAGCAGCTGGAGCCCCCAGAACACTTGCCGGACCCTTAGGGGCCCCTCCTGAGGCCCTGAGGCAGGAAAGGGCCATCTGCCTGAGCTCGTGAAGGAACGGCAGCTGGGGGACGAGCGAGAGCAAGGCCACCAGGACACTGTCATCGCAGCCCCTCCCCTCGAGCATCCGCTAGGACCTGCCTCTGCCCCCAACCAACCCTGCCCTCCCCATCTCCAGAGACGGGTGCTGCCGTCCGCCCCGCGCGTGGCGTTAGCCGTAACCCTGGGGCATCACCCTGGACTCCTTCTCCCGCTCTGCATACCCAATCCATTCCCAATCAGTTCACACACCTGCACACTCCCTGGTCCTCCCTGTCTCCACCGCCGCCTGGGCTCCTGCCTGCCGCGGCCCACCCTCTGCCAAGCTGCCCGCACCCTGCTCCAGTCCACCCTCCACCCAGCGGGCAGCGGGATGTCTTGGGTTCATGTGGTGAATACACTGACGTTTTTCAAATGTTAAACCACCCTTGCAGGCAGGGAATAAGCCCAATTTCCTTGTGATAGATTATCTTTTTCATGTATCACTGGATTTGATTTGCTAAGATTTTGATAACGACTTCTGACCTTTTAAAAATGTAATTTGGATTATGCCACTCCCTGCTTAAAGCACTCAGAAGCTTCATAGTGCACTTAGAATAAAATCCAAACAGTTGGCCATGAGCCACCAGCCTACAGGGCCCTTCCTAAGTCCTCAGGCCCTCGTGGGTCCCTCTGGACAAGGCGCAGGGTGTGGAGAGGCCAAGAGGGGCCCAACATGGAGAATACTGGGATGGCTTCCTTCCTCGAGCACTTCTCAAGTTGTAATCGTCGCTACCTCTTTGTTCATCTGCGTGTTCACTCTCTCCCCTCCGGTCTCTAATCCATGAGGACAGGGACCAGGGCCAGCTTCGTGATAAGTTGCACACGAACTTATGCCTGGCACAGAATCTGGCTGCTCTGAATGAAGGAAGGAATGAGCTCTTTGCCTCCTCTGTGCCCGCACCCATGCAGCTGGATGTGGCTGGCAATAAATGCTCAACCATGCTGCCAAGTCTCCCTTCAAATTCATCCATGAACTTCAAGTGGGCCCTTGATGCTGCCCTCAATTATACTAGACTTCGGAGTCTAGTCACTCTCCCGCTTCCAAGAGATTTCTTTCCCACTTGCTCTCTCCATCACCTCCTTCCGCATCCTGCCTCTCAGCTGCTGACCTCGCTTCCCGCTTCACTAAGAAAACCGAGACACTTAAGAGAACTTCGGCTTCCGTCATCTGCACCCACACACTCTGCCTTCCTGCCCGCTGGGTGATCGCCGTGTGCCTCTAAAGCCAATCCCTCTGTGTGTCCCTAGGTCCCAGCCCTGCTTGCCTACGCAAGGACATCACCCCAGAAGTTCTCTCCTCCACTCCTTCATCAGCTCTGCACTCTCTACTGGATGGCTCAGTCAGTACGCAAACACACTGACGTTCCTCCTACCCTAGAAAACAACGCAAAATAAAATGCCTTGTTCCTACTTGTCCTGAACCGTCTACCCCATTACTTTGCTCGCTTTGCAATGAAATTCCTTGAAAGAGTACTTGATGCCAGCTGCCTTCAATTCCATTCCTCGTCCCTCGAGCCTTCTCCAGTCAGGCTCTCGGCTCCCACTGCTCGGCTGGCATTGCTTTGCTAACCAACAGTGATTCTCAGTCCTCATCTCACCTGGCCCTTTGGCAGCCCTCGAAATGGCCTGTCCCTCGCCTCTCCTCTCTATCCTTCCCAGATTTGGCTTCAAGGGTACCAGCTTGGGGACTCTGTTCCCGTATTGGGGTTTTCTCCTTTCATCTCCTTTGCTGGTGTCTTATCTTCTCTCCAACCTCTCAGTGCTCGGTCCTCTCCTCTTCTTTATCTGTACCTTTGCTGTTGGGAATCTCATCCAGCTGTGTGGATTTAACCATCCACATACCGATGGCTCTCATGTTTATTATCTCCCCAGCGCAGACATCTGCCCTGAACTCCGTGTTGTATATCCTTCCAACTGCCCTCTCAGAATTCCACTGAAGTTCTTGATAGGCACTCCAAACTCACCGCGTCTAAATCTGAACACCTTTTACTGCTCACAAAACCCACACCAGCAGCGGCCTTTCCCACCCCAGGTGATGTCAACCCCAACCTTTCAGCTGCACAGGACTAAAAGTTTGGTCTTACTTGACATCTTTCTCCCACATCCCACATCCAATCCATTAAAGCAAATTCTTTGGATTTCTTCAAAATACATCCAGAATTTAAACAAAGCATGGTACCTTCACACAATGGAGTGAAGGAAAAAAACAATCAAATATGCATAAAAAGCCTGTTTCAAGCAATAACAGGGATGAATTTCAGACATAAGTTTAAGCTTCAGAAGCCAGGCACACTACTTAATTCCCTTTATAAAAGTTCAAGAACAGGCAAAATCAGTCTATGGGGATAAGGGTCAGAATAGTGGTCAACTTTCAGAGGGTACTGGGAGGGGCTACAAGGGAGGGTTTTGGAGTGTTGAAAATGTTCCAGATATTGATCTGGTGGATAGGTATATCCATATGCATAAATTTATTGAGTCATAAGCCTAGCTAGGACTTAAGCACTTTACTGTATGAACATTTTACCTCAGTAAAAAAGGAAATAAGAAGTTAAAATTTGAAAACACACATCCACAATTCACCACTTCTCACCCCCTGCTTTGCAGTTATTCTGATTCAAGCCGCCTGCCTCTTCCCTCCTGGGATTCCTGCAATGGCTCCTGGCCACACCGCTGCTCGCCCCTACAGCATATTCTCAGCACAGTGGCCTGAGCCAGCCTCTACCCGCCCCCCCACCCCCCGAATCAGAGCACGCCGCTTCTTTGCTCTAAACCCTGCAGTGGCTCCCTATTTCCCTCAGGGTCAAAGCCAATGTCCTTCCAGTGGCCTCCAAGTTGGTAGCTGTTTATCTTCCCCGCCCTATCTCTGGCCACTGCCCCACTTTTTCGCTCCATCCCAGCCACACACACGTCCTTTCTAGTCCCCAGACACTTCAAGGGCATTCCTTCCCCAGGGCCTTCCCTCTCATTATTTCCTCTGCGTGGAATGTCTCTCCACCTCACCTCTAAGGTTTTGCTCAGATGGCATCTTTTCGAGGAAGGCTCACTGACCACCCCATTTAAAACCGCCTCCCTTCCTCTCCACCCTCATCTGGACATTCCCAATCCCATTTACTCTGCTCTCTTTGTTCTTTTCTCAAAAGCACATTTTACCCTCTAACACTCTACATATTAGGTATTGTGTTTACTATTTAGCGTTTGTCCTCCAATCCATTAGAATGTAGACTCCATGGGGATCTAGGTTTTATTAATGAGTGTATCCCAAGTATCCACAACAATGCCTGGCACACAGGAGGCACGACTATGAGGATTTGTTGAATGAACGAATGAATGAATCCATCTGTGTCCCTGCCCTGAGAGGTAATAAGCCAGGGTGACCAGTTGCCCTCCTTTTTCAAAGGATGGAGAGGTTCTAGAGGTAGGTGGCATGGAGATAGTCCTGAAGGGCCTTTCCTACAACCTGCGCTGCAGAGAGCGGGTGCGCAGGAGGGTCCAGCTGCCCAGCCCAAGGACCCCCCAGTTGTTGAGTGTCAGTCTCCAGCCAGCCCTACACCCACCGCAGGCAGGCTGGGAGTTTCTCCTTGGCCGCCTAGGTCTGTAGGAATCTACAACCTCAAAGCGGCTAAGAGCCCCCAGACAGAAGTGGAGACCAGATTGCTCATCTCTGTATCCCTACACGCCACAAAGTACCTGGTACACAGCAGATGCTCCAAATACATTTGTGAAATAGACAAACGGAAGTCACCAGCTCCTTAACCCTAAACCACTAATCCTGCTCAGGGGAAAAAGCTTCCAGAGTGAAGAGGAATGCAGGAGAAGGTGCCAATCTCTCCTTTTGGGTCAGGGAAGCCCCTTGCCAGCTGCCCCATCTCCCTGCCTACCCCAAACTAGTATTTCCAAGGGGGCCTGCATGCCAAGGCCCGCCCACGTGTCCCCTTCCTCTCCCACTCCACCGTGACCTGCCAGCTTTTCCTTTGTTCTACAGCATGTGGTAGCCGCCTCTGGGCTTGAGTTAAGGAGACTGAGGCTGTCTTAAGGGGTTATTCACACAGCTCAAGGAGCCGGGTGTCCCCCTTCCTCTGCTCTGTGCCCACACTGCCAAATGGGACAACAGGGCCGAACCACAAGCCCTCCATCCCAGGGACTGCTGTCCTCTCCAAGAGCCAAGGACACCGATGCCTAGGCTACAGGGGAAAGAGCCAGGCAATGAGGGCCAGATTCAGGGCCCACACACTCCTGCCCCACCTAGCCCAGAGGGCAACCGGGCAGAGGAATGCCAGGCACCTCTGCGGGTTTGCAGTTTGGGTGAAACTGGGCAGGAAGAGTGGGGGAGAGTTGGAGTAAAGGGAGTTGGGAAATACTTAACCTCCTAAGACAATCCTTACAGACAAGCTATGCTGTACCCTAGGAGGCACAACCAAGGGTTCTAGGCTTGGCCTTGACCCTGCAAACAGTGTGAATTGTGGGTATCACTGCAGTGTTATTTGTAATAATACAAAATCGGTAACAAGCCAAATAGCCAAAAATATAAGAATGAATAAATATGAAATTCATTTATTCACAAAATGCTTACAGCATGCCTCCTCTATGCCAGGCATGGGGGGTACATGGGTACGTAAGCAGATGGGCTCCTGGCCCTTTTAACAGTTACCGGAAGGACTACCTGAGCCCTGAATGATGAGGAAGGAGAACTAGACGCAACCTGAGTACCTAGCAGAGGAAATTGGCCGGGTCCAGAGTGGGGGGCCAGAGAAGGTCTCCCTAAGGAGAGGCTGTTTTAGCTGAGACCTAAAAAAATCAATAAAAATAAAAGAGAATCCAGTAGCATACTATCACAGACATCCTCACAAAATAATTTTTATTGACATGGGAAAATACTTATAACATCAAGTGAATAAAGTGGGCTATAAAACCATAGATATGCTCACCTCTGTAAAAATAATACAGAGAGACATATATAGATATGTATGGAAATTTTTTTCTGGAACACCAAAATGTTAACAGCAGTTATCTGCAGCTGGGGCTTTCATCAGCTTCATCCTTTCCTATATTTCTCAATTTTTGACAATAAACATGGATTATGCCCAGAAATCAATCAGACGTCAGGGCATGGGCGCTGGGGCTCCCCACCACGGCCCGGGTAGAGGGGCGCTCTCTTGGCCATTCCGCTGCTTCCGGCAGCCCTCACACCCGGGCAGCTTGCTCCTGAGGCCTTTGGAAGCTTCCTGGAAGCCATTCCATGCCTGCTGAATGAAGCTTTCCCCCTTGAAATAAATCCAGATTACTCTGAACCAAAGGCCGCGTCCCCTGGCTCAGCACACTGGGGGCATGACCCACCTGAAGGCTTTCCCTAGCTCACACAAAGGAAGTCCCTTTTCAGTCTCAAAGTGACAGCGTCTCATCACTTGCCCCCTCTAAACCCCCACTGATTTGCCAGCAACCTCTGTTGTGTCCCTCGAGGAAGGGTGATGGCTGAGAGCTCTTCCTGCTCTCTTTAGGTCAGAGGCTGGGGAGCCATGGTCAGGATGGGGAGGAGAGAACTCGTGGCTGAGTGACCCTGAACAGAGGGGAACCCTGGGCCTGTTTCCTCTTCTGCAAGGGGGAGGGAGTTGGGCTCCAGGGCTCGCTACCGCTCTTGTCTCAGACTCTCTAGGCCTATGACGAATCAATCCTCTTTAGAGAGAGGAGCTGGACATGGCCTGCCTCTCCTGGAAGCAGATGGCACCACTGGAGAGCAATTGGTCTGGGACCCTGAGGCCACAGACAGTCGCCTACTGGGGTACAAGCAAGGAGGCACTTTAGTTGTCAAGAAAAGCCCTGCTAGGCCAGGGCTGCGAGGGCTAAATTGACACCTAAGAGCGTCTGTGTGCTGAGTTACTAGGTTTTTTTCCCTGCCAGAGCTCTGGTCCAGCACGCTGGTCTCCCCACTCCCTCTGTGCTCTCCTGGGTCAGCAGCCCAGGCAGGCAGGCCTCCAGCTGTGGACAGAGGCAAGGCTGCCAGAGGCTCAACTGCCTGCTGGAGTGAAAGGGAAGAGGGGGGAGGGCGCCGCGCGTGGGCTGAGCAGAGTACAGAGGCCACTGGCAAAGATCAGAGGAGAAAAATTACCCCACTGACAGCCTTAACGAAACTCTTCCATAAATCCTACAGCTTCTGGGGGCTGATTCAAGATGCACGTGGGCTCCCTGGTTAAAGCCATCTGTTCAACAGGCGTGGATTCAAATCCCGTCTCTGCTCTGACAAGATGTTTGGGCAAATTACCGAAGCCCCCTAGCCTCAAACCTCAGTTTACCTGTAGAAGTGTCTATACAACGGGGATAACAATAACCTCTACAAGTGAGAGGCTTTGAGCATTAAGTGAGATCAAGCATATAAAAAACACAGCACTGTGCCTAATTCATAGTCACTAGGAACTAAAAAACAAACACAACACAACACCACCTTCCCAGGAACTCAACACGGCATTGGCAGTGGGGGACTCGCGGTAAGGAAGAACTATAGAGAGCTAGAGCTGAAAGGCGTCCAGGCCCTTTATTTAACAGATGGGGGTTTGGGGAGGGGAGGCTCAGAGAGGTTGAATAACTTATCCAAGATCGCACAGCTAGTTAGTAATAGAGCAAAGTTCAAACTCAAGTTTCTGGAACTCCCAAACACGCACCAGCCCTTCACCCAGCCCCAACCGATGCGGCCACAGCAAGCCCTTGCTGACCCTCTTGCCAAAGGACTGCTCTGCTCAGGGGGCCCCCTGATGGCGCTCCATGACCACCCCCCCGAGGAGGCACCAAGCTGCCACAGAGTGCCCCCCCAGAACACCCGGGGGTGGGTGGGAGGAATGCTGGAGATGCCCTAGAAGTAGTGGCTGAGGGGAACAGGGTGTCAATTACCAAGCATGTGGAGGTGCTGTGCAAATAATATGCAAAATGTATGTAAATGACCACAGGTTACTGATGAATCAATCATTTGAGCCTCTTTTTGGGGGTAACTGGGCCATACTACATGATATGAACCTTTTTTTCTCTCTTGGCTTTCTACCAAGCGGAAGAAAATAAAATTTGTGGTTGACTGACCAAACCATGCCCCTCTTGGTGAGGGGCCCAGCTGCTTCCTGTCACCCAGATGCCCCATCCATGCCTCACCAACAGTCGGCTGGCAGTCTTCCCTGGTGGTAGAGGCTGCATCTACTTCCCACTGATTGTCAGGGCAGGGAGCCAGGTGCCTGGGGGCCTCTGCGGAGAGACAGTCTCCCCGACCCAGCGGCTCACGGACTCCAGCTGTCTACGGAGGAGCAGGGCACACTGTCCCACTGCAGGGAAGCCTGGGCAGTGACAGGCAAGGACCCGGAATTGCCCATCACCACAGCCAACCCTACAGGATCCTGGCTTTGGGAGCCAGGCCCCAGCAGCCTTTCTCCCTTCTGTGAGGCAGGACCTCCCAGGCACTGCAGGCGTGTGGCTCTGAAGGAGTTGCCTGAGCTGATGGGGGCACCCGTGGTCGGGCCCAGAGGGGGAGTGCAGGGAAGCCCTAGTTCACAGCAAGCAGGTTAGAGGCTAGACTCTGGAAGGCCTGCCTGAGGTTCAACCAAACAGGCTTTGAAAACTCACTCACTTCAATCAACATTTACTGAGTGTCTGCTATGTGCTAGACACCATGCTAGGCATTCTGGGGAATTTGCAGAAATAGATAAAATATGGTCAGTGCCCTTGAGGCACTCAAACCCAGCAAGGGAGAAAAAATACGTGTAAATATAACTTAACAATTCTTTGACAGCTCCTTATGTGTCATGGTGTGTGTGTGTGTGTGTGTGTGTGTGCGCACACACGTGCATGTGGGCCTGTGTGTGGGCATCTGTGTGGCTGTGTAAGAGCCTGAATGTGGGGGCGGGGGTGGGAAGGCAGGCCTTGTCTAGCAGACCCACTTTGAGCCATATGTTAATCATGATAATAAAACTACAAACATAAAACCACCATTTGTGGCTTACATATAATACTAAGGGCATAATACAGTACTCAGTGCTTGCTATGTAGGAATTTATTATATTTTCTAATCATTCTAGGAAGAAGGTATTATTATTTACGTCCCCTTTTATAGATCAGGAAATTGAAGCTAAGCAGATTAGGTGACTTTCCCAAGGTCACACAGCTAGGAATTCACAGCAGGAATTCTAATCCAGACTTGCATTCTTGGCCCGTATACATGCCCCTGCCTCAGCCCTCAGAAGACAGTTCCTCAAGAACCCCCAGCGACTTGAAACTGGAGCAAGGAGCAACAGAAGCGGCCTCCTGGAGGAAGGAACCTACCTTCCTGCCAGCACAGCCCTCCCCAACCCGTAGGGCAAATGGGACACAGCCTGCAGGCCCACGCAGCAGAAAACATTTCTTAAGCAGCCTTCCCCCATCTGCATATCTGGATGCGTCTCCTCGTGTGGTAACATGTTGTTATAATGGTCAGGCTCCGAGGCCCAGCCTCTCTAAGGGCTGAGACCAGCCGCATCCACACAGCCCAGCCACGACCTGGGATGAATGGCAGCAGGAAACCCAGTGCCTGAGCTTACGGGTTTCTGGGCTTCCTTTCTTCCCTGAGCAGCGGTCTTCACACTCCCTCACCTAGGAAACCTGGAGGTTGTGGGGGAGGTAAGCAGGGTGGAGACACTGTCTTGGAGGCACCAGGACAGGGGACATCAGGAGGGCATGCCGGCAGGGGAATCAAGGCTCTGCTCCCAGCCAGCTTCAGGAGACTCTCTGGGTCTAATTTCCCCTTTACTAGCTCCTATCCCACCTCCCTTACAGGTGGGATCGTGGTGGGAATAGGAAAACACGATGCATGGAAAAAGCTTTGAAAACTTAAATGTGCACAAATATAATGCAAACGGGAGAAGAGGGGTGCCTGGGCCTGCCTAGGTAGGTTGCCAAGTGAGGCCAGAGGCCCTATATCCCAGAGAGGGAAGCTACTCCAGGGATGGCAGTTGCCAGAGATGGACAGAGCTCCCCAGGAGAAGGGGAATCTACTGGTGACAAGGTTCAAAGAGGGGCAAGCAGGCCTCCCAAGTATCCCAGCAGGGCTGGGACTGGCAGTGTGCCCAGGCACTCGCTGGCACTTGGTGGCCCAGGCACTGCCTGGTGACGAGATTACGGCCTGGCAGACTCGGGCAAGGGGCCCCAACATGGACGAGACACCCACATGAGGACTGCCACCATTGGGCCACCCACCCTGGCGCTGCCTGCGTGTAGCATAAGCCCCTCTGCTGTGACTGGCAAAGCCACACACAATTTTGAAGCAGACCAGGGACATTAAGAGCAGGCACCCACATTTCTCCCTCCTCCCCGCTGCAACAGAGATCCTGTAAGTGGGAGGGTGCAGAGGTAATCAGACCACTTGGGTTCAACAGGACAGCCCTGGAGGGTGGAGCTGGCTGGCGCAGAGATATCCCCAGAGCAAGAGAGCCCACAAGTGTCCTCAGGAAGCTCGCCCAGGTCTGGCTGCCCAGTCTCAGCGCATACTCCCCTGACCTTAGCAATCTGCTCTGCCCCTCCCACTTCCCTGGGACCGTGGAGCGCAGCTCAGACCCACCCAGCGCTCACTGTGACCGGGAGCCTCTTCCAAACCCCCCTACTCCAGGCCGCACAGGCAGCCTCAGGTTCCCTGGCTGTGTCAGGAAAACAACGGCAGCTTTGGCTCTGGGGCCCTGGGCACTGCCAAGTTCACATTCCTCCAGCCACCCACCCAGCCCCCTCTGGTTTCAACTGCAGCCCAGCCTGGCATTGGAGAGCTGAAGACAGAAGGTGGAGCGAGGGCTGGGCACAGCGACCCACAGGACATCTGGCTGACTTGAGGTCTCAGGCTCTACCTTCTATCCTCTCTAGGTGGCCCTCCAACCACCCTGCGTGGGGCGTGGCAGGTACCTTCCGTGGCTCTGGACTCACCGAAGCGGAATCTTGACGCGGAGGTAGCGGTCCACGGCAATTGCCAGCAGCGCCAGGATAGAGCTCTGGGTGAGGATGAGGACAGGGCAGGCCACCATGAGGCAGGTGTGGAAGTAGGTCTGGGGCCCAATGTTGATGAGGATTGCGAGCGGGATGACCAGAGCACCCACTGCCACGTCAGCCACCGCCAGGGACACGATGAAGCAGAAGGTGGCATCCCGCAGCGCCTGGTTCACCTTCACTGCCCAGATCACCAGCACGTTCCCGGGCACAGAGACCAGGGCGATGAGCACCTCGATGCCAATGTAGGCGGCCTGGAAGGCCGAGATGGAGGGTGGCATGGCGGACACAGGCTGGGCACATCAGCAGACAGACACCAAGGGGCACGAGGCAGGCACCTGTGGTCACAGAAGCTCGGGGTGGGGAAGCCCGCCTGGGATGGGGAGGGCAGCCCAGGCAGCTCTGGCGCCCCACTGCCCTCTGGAGACGTGCCCCACTTGGCATAGCTACTGCCTGCCCAGGCTGGGGGGCTACGCTGGCCCTTTCTTTGCCTAATCTTGTCACCTCCCCTTATCATTTCCAGAGATACCATCCAACGACTGAAAATAGCAGCTCCCTCCTGCCCTGGTTTTTTTTTTAATCAGGTGTGAAGCAGCTCCCAGCACACACACACACTCTACGGGGGTCCCCGGGCCTGGCTCTGTCCACCCGTGCCCACAAAACAGGATGCAGGGCTCTCACCATCCGGATTGCCGGCCCCCGGGGGTCCCAGAGACGGTGCCCAAAGTCCCGGGCACCTGGAGCCGTTCAGCGCTCCCGACCGCGCAGCCCAGGGCTGGGCTCTGAGCCCCGAGCAGCAGCCCATGGTCCTCCGGGCTCCCGCCGCAGCGCTCCCGGCCCGGCCTTGCCAGCAATCACATGGTGCGGCAGCGGCTCAGCCCCGGACGCTTTTAAAGAGGTACCGCTCTGGTTCGCACCTGGGACCCGCCGGCAGACGTGGGTCGGGGGACTGAGCCCAGCCCCGGGCCGGGGCGCCCGCACCGTGCCCTGCGCCCGCCCGTCTGGGACGCTGCCGGCGGCGCCTGCCTCCTTCCAGCCCCCTGGTCGCACCCTGGCCCCGCCAAGGACCCTCGCCCACGCCCTGCCCCAAGGGGGCTGCCGGTCGCCCCTGTCACTGTCACCCTTCTCCAGCATCCCCCTGGGGAGCCACGGGGGCAACCTGAGGTGCACTTACCCAAGGTCATGGACGCTGGCTGGGCTCCTGGGCACCTGAACCGTTCCGCCCAACGCCCGCCCAGTTCGACGCCTCAAGCAGCCGCTCGCTCCGCGGGCGCCTGCAAAATCCAGGGCCAGCCTGCTAGGTCCAGGGTGATGGTGGCTGGCCCCGCGGGACTCGACTCGGGCGCCAGCGCCTCCGTCGCCCCCGGCGCGGGAGCCTAGTGACAATCGGGCTCCGCACCCCGGGAGGGGCGGGGGCGGCGGCGGCAGCCGCGGGCCCCTCCCTCCTCACCCTCCGTCTCCTCCCCCACCCCTCCTCTAAACAAAGGAAGTGATTCTGGGTGAGAAAAGCTGGGAAAATGTGAGCTTTTCCTAGGGTCTGGAGTGTGAATCCGGCCTCGGGAGAGGACAGAGGTGCGGCCTCCCTGTTCATTCCCTCCCTTCTTCTGTGCGGGACGCCGGGCGTTGGTCCGGCCTCCCGGGACCCCTGCACGTGTCACAGCGCAGCACCTCACCTGCTGGGCTTGGAGATGCTGCCCCCACGCCCCACCGGACCCTAACTTCCCCCCGGTCAGCTGGAAGCCCTGCACACCCCTCATCCCTCAGTTCTGGGACCTGCTCTCCTGTGGAAACAGCCCCTGCATATTCTTAGGAACTAACATCCTTCCAGAGCACTTTTACTTTGCAGGCTCTATCCTGAGTCATTATATTCCTTTCTCCTCCTTCAGAACTGCCTCTTAGTCTATTAGCAATTTCCATTTCACAGCACTGGGTGCTGAGGCTGGGAAGGCTCAGGAAAACCTGGTTTCCCAAGATGGTCTCTGTCAGTGTCATCCCATCTTGGGCCCCCTCTCTCCTCCTCCCTCTTCCTAGCACAGTACCTAAACCACAAGGTTCCCAGTGCGATCCCCTCATGATATAAAGAAGCAGACTCAGGGAAGGAGAGGACTTCCACAAGGTCACACAGCAAATCCTAATGGGCCCAGAGTAAGACTCCCAACACAGTGCTCTCCCCACTGTGCCCCATCCCAACCCCTCTCTTGGCTGCCCCCTGCTGCAGTTTCCACTCAGGGGACTGCTGCTGCCAGCTAAGGACCACCTGGGGGCAGACCTCACTCAGAACAGGTGCCTGGCAGTGATTGGACCAGAGAAATCCTTGTCTGTGGGCATTAGGAAAGGGCCCTGGGAAGGCAGAGAGTCAGGCTGGGGGGCTGCGTGCCACCTGGCCACACCCCAGCCCGAGAGCACTGCCCCTCGCTGGCTCTCAGGATACCAAGATAGGGGTTCTCTGCCCAGAGGCAGGTAAGCACACAGCTTCTGCTGGGGGTCTGGGCTGAGTCACAGGGGGAATGGAGTGGGGCAGAGGGAGGGTGGGTAAGAATCTTCCTGGAGAAGGAAGAAGCCCAGTGTGGGGAAAGATGACTTGTACTTCTGCCTTCAGGGGGAGCAAGGAATCCGTGCCTCAGACAGTGAAATCGCAATGCTTCCCTAGAGCCTAGCTGGAGAAACTGGGAAATGCCAACTCTCCTTCCCGCTCTGTCCTCCGCCGCCCCTGCTGACCTCCTCAGCACTCCAGGGGCATCTGACCTCTGCTTACTCCCCGTGCCACGGGGACACACCAGCCTTTGTGTCCATCCCCCTGCCTCTCAGCTCTTTCCTTGGCCCAAGACCTTTGGCATTAAGGCTTTCTCCTGTTTTCACTAAGTTTCCTAATTTTTGCTCAGACCTGCAAAGACCTAGTGGGTCTAGCTTAGGGCAGGGGTTGTGTCACCCTGTCTGACCTTCAGCAGCATCTTCAGCCTGAGCCCCCGCAGCTCTTACTGTGGGTAGCTGACACACAGTAGATCCATTTGCATAATACCTGTGGGCAATCTGTTTGTTCCACAGTTCTGGGTAAAATAAACTAAAGCCTTTCTCCTCCCTCTCTCTTTCCCTCCCTCCCTCCACCCTGCCTGTTCCCAGGGCCAGGCATCCGGGGGATTTGACTGGCCTGTTTGAGAACAGAGCTGGCCCAGGCAGGGTCCATCCCCAAGAGTGTCTCTGGAAAAAGCACGCCACCTCCTTCTGGGTGGGAGGGGTGGGGGTGTCAGGGGTGAGCACAGGGCTACTGGGCAGCAAGGCCACTTGACTGAGACCCAGAAGAGCTGGAAGCGGGCTCCTAGGCCTTCTGCCACTCTGGCTATGTGGCCCTGGGGCAAGTCACTTTTCCTCTCCTGGAGGAAAAGTGCCCATCAGTCAACTTAGACAATTGATGTCTATTGTCCTGTCCTGCCCCCGCAGCTGGTAAGTCCATTCCAAAGAGGGAAGATGGAAGAAATGGGGGCTGGACCTTGCTACCTAGAAACCCCCAAGTCCTGGCTTCCACACCTAGGGTAGAGTCCAGGGCTGAGAGGGAGGTTTGCAGTGGAGGAAGTAGAGGAGGTCAGAGGCCTACAGTGGGGAGAGGGTGACACGGGAAGGTGTAGGCAGAACACATGGGACCAAGCTACCAAGAATTTTCACTGAGCCAAGAACTCTCGCATTTGGATTATGGCCGGGAACCCCTGACTAGATGACCCTCCCCATGCCAGGTGAGGCTCTCTGGCCATGTGACCCTCCATGCTTCACCCTGCCTCGAACAGCTGAGCCTCGGTTTCCTCATCAGTAACATCCATATAGGAATACTGCCTCAGGGCATGGGGACAGGGGCTTCAGGAGCTGACTTCTGGAGGGTGTCTAGCACAGACAGTTCATCAACAAGGCAGGCAGGCAGCTCCAGCAGGTGGAGTGTAGTGCTGGAGGGACGGAGCGCTGAACTACTGAATCTGCTCTGTGCAGCCAATCATGCTAAGTCTGCACCCAATCCCACAGGTACCAGGTTTGGGTGCCCGTAAATGAAAAGCCTTTATTTGGCTTGTGGCTCTGGGAGCAAGATAACATCATGGTGAGTCTAAAGACCCCCAGCGCCTGGCCTGGCCTGGCCCCTTTTCCCCTTTGCCTCTGGCCCTACTTCTCTCCTTCCAAAGCCCATCCTGGGCCCTCTCACCTGTGGTCTCTGCACTGCAGGCAGCTGTGTATGGGAAGAGGGAGGGCAGGCTGGCAACCCTCCACCTCCTCCTTCCTGGAGTTCTCCAAACTGGACAGGAAGGGGCTGGCCACAGAGGGAAGCCATCCCTCAGGACACTAGCAGGGAAGGGGTGTCAAGGTGCAGCTCAGCCCCCCAGGAGGCCTGGGGGAGAGGATGAGGTTTATGATCCACCTCTTCTCCCAGCAGGCAGCAGGTTGTTTGGGCCCCTGTGCTGCTGTTCGGCACGCTCTGGGCAGTGAGGAAGAGGAGGAAGAGAGCAGAAGCAGGGAGAGGCAAGGGCAGGCAGGTCAGAAGGAGAAGCTCTCTGATGCTCTGGGAAGCCCGCAGCCTTCCCGCAGGGCCCACCCCCAAGTCCTCTGCCCTCTCCAGACTGGGAATCCAGGTCTCTCTGCGTCTTCCTCCCTCCCCGCCCCCCTTCCTCCAGGTCAGAGTCTCCACCGGTGGAGAAGGGCATCTGTGGGAAGGGACGTCAGCGAGGACTGAGTAGTCAGTCCCCTGTGTGTCTGTGTGCTTGAGAGGGCAGGGGAAGCATGGGACAGGTTGGCACTAGTTACTCCAAGTCCCTCCAGACACGGAACTGTTCCCGAGTCCCAAGGCAAGAATGCCACTTTCATTTCTTTCTTAATCTGTTGTTCCTTCCTTCGTTTCCTCAACAAACATTTATTGAACCTCTTGTTGCATCAGACAGTAAGCTGAGCAGTGGGGACAAGAGATGAAAAAAGCCATAGTGTCCCCCGCTGCGTCTAGACAAAGCTCCTGGTCAGGTGGGGCACTTAAGGTCTAAACTGCCCCAATACACCATCCCTCCTGTGGGCCTCAGGCTGTCTCTCCCACATCTAACCTTAGTCTTACCTGCCCACACTGACAGGTACTTCCTCTAGCTGAGTTTCAGCAGGGATGGAAAAGAGGGAATGTCAGTGCCGGGAGGAGGCTGGCAGCCTTTCAGCCTGGGGACTTGACACGGAGGGCCTCCCAGGGCTCTGCAGAGGGGCCTCAGGACCTCCCCGGCTGGGAAGGAGGTCACGTCCTGGCGACTCAAAGAGCCGCCCCTGCTTCAGCCAGCCCAGCTCTGCTTTGACTCTCACATATGGGTTCCTGGTATGGGATTTTATTGGAACATATGTTAGCATTG
Source organism: Smutsia gigantea (assembly GCA_032199065.1). Taxonomy (NCBI): domain Eukaryota; kingdom Metazoa; phylum Chordata; class Mammalia; order Pholidota; family Manidae; genus Smutsia; species Smutsia gigantea. The sequence goes on from JAVSCE010012832.1 coordinate 173,496, forward strand.
TGGCTTTAAAAAATGTGAAAATCTGGGTTTCGACCCAACCTGTCCATTGCACAGAAGGAAACTGAGACCACGAGAGGCAATAAACATGGCCAAATGCAGCCATGGGATGGCGGTGGAGCCCAGGTAGTGCGCCCCCTTAAAGCTCGGTGGCCTCAGCCCCAGTCCCAGCTCCACCTTTTAGCTCTGGGTGAACCATGACAACTCACCACAGCTCTCTGAGCCTTAGCCCTCCTCTGCGTGGAAGAGGAATGACCGTATCACCTATCTTATGTATTCAAAAGTACTTTTCAGGTGGTAAATCACTAGATAGATGCGATAGTCTACACTATTGATGATGGGAAGCCTCTGGGGGTTTTTGAGCAGGAACTTGAATCTGAGAGATGCTTTGGGAAGATTTGCTGCGACCCTGTGCAGAGTGGCCAGGAGGAGAAGAGACCTGTGAAGGCAACAGCAGAGGAGGCGGTGGGAGATGGACAAATGAAGGGTCACATAGGACTCCTAGGCTCCTCGGCCGGTCCAGCCAGCCAGGAAGAATGGAAAGGCAGAGAGGACTCTAGGATTTTGAGCTGGGGAAGGACTGATGACCGTAAGGGAGATACAAGCAGGAGAAGCTGGTTGTGGGGCCCAGTGGTGGAGGGGGAAGGATACAAAGTCCCCTCCAACAGGTTGGGGGATGTGCCATGGGCGCAGGGTCCAGCAGGCTTGTAGACATGGCCAAGGGGGACCATTAGAGCTCCAGCTGCATTATCTCCCTCAAGGCGGTGGTCAGAGCTCAGGGAGGGAGGGATGAGTCCGCTCAGGGAGAGGATGCGCAAGTCGGAGAGAAGTGGGACTGTGCCTGCAGCATCCGGGAAGGAGAAGAGCCAGTGCAGGGAGCAGGGGAGCAGTTGGTTCAGGCAGAAGGGCGCTGAGTGGCTCGGGACTGGGAGCGGCAGTGAGCCATCTGAGGGGGAGGTGGTAGGATCTGGTGACAAGTCAGGGTAGAAGCACCATCCCCTGGGTAACACTGGAGCACGTAGGAAAGGGGTGCTGTGGGTGCAGGCAAGGCTTTGAAAGAACTTGGCAGGAAAGAGAATAAAAGATGGGCTGTTCGCTGCAGGAGAATGGGGCCAAAAAAGGGTTGGCTTTAGCCGGGAAGATCTGAGCATGCTCACAGCCTAAGGGAGGGGAGCAGTGGCAGGGGAGAGATGAACCAGAGGGAAGAGAACCTGAGCACAGACCCACCTGTCACGTATCCTAAGTGGTCAATGACAGCTGGCTGGGCACGACTTTCTGATGCTCATACACCTGGAAGTACTAACGGTCCACCATCTCCAAGCCACTCCCCACCACTGAGTCTTGAGGGGAGGCTCCAGGCCTTCTGCCTCAACCCATCTCTCCCCCAAAGCCCCTCCGCTCCCCCGCCTGCCCCACCAGAAGTATGCCAGCCGTTTGCCCTTCCATGATGCATGTCAGTGAAGGGATCAGCTTTCCCAGGCACCAGCAACGTTTCCTCCCGCAGCTCAGGGTCCCACCCCTCCCAACCCCAGACCCGAGGGCACCAGCCACCATCTCTTGACTTCTCTGGCCCTGACTGCAGCCAAAGAGGCACCTCTGGGTGCTCCACCAGCCACCTGAGCACACCTGGAAGACTTGGAGTTGGCCCTGCTTCGTAGCAGACTGGTTAGAGCTCACCCCATCCTGGCCGGTACACCGACCCTCATCTTCCTGGACTCCTCAGACACCACCTCCGGGCTGCAAGGGCGACGACCCTGCTTCCCTTCCCTGCGGTGGGCAAAAGGGGAAATGGAAGCAAGGGAACTATGTGACTCCTGCTGGGGCTTAGACAGGCTGGTATCCAGGCTCCCTAACAGCACCCCCATTCTCTTCCACCCACAAGGGGAGCCCTAGCCCCCTTAAGAAAGAGGCATATGCCCACCACCTTCCATGAAGGCCATGATGACCGGCAGAAGGAGAGAAGGAAGGACAGAAGCAGAGCTGGCCATATTAAATTCAGGACATCCAGTTCAATATTTTTAACAGCTTTATTGAGATATAATTTACATATCATAAAGTTCACCCATTTAAAGTACACAACTCAGTGGTTTCCAGTATACTTAAGAATTGTGCAACCATCACCCTAATTTAATTTTAGAACATTTTCGTCACCTCCCCCAAATATGCGGCGCCCATTCGCACCCGTTTCCCACTCTCTATCCATGCCTACAGACCCAGGCAATTACTAATCTACTTCATGTCTCTATGGGTTTGCCTACTCTGGACATTTCATTTTAATGGAACCATACACTATGTGGTTCTTTGTGACTGGCTTCTTTCACTTAGCATAATGTTTACAAAGTTCCCCAAAACTGTACCGTGAGTCAGTGCCTCATTCCTTTTTACGGCCAAATAATATTCCATTGGATGGATGTACCACACTTGTTTATCCATTCTTCAGTTGATGGACATCTGGGTTGTTTCCACTTTTCGACTACCATAAACAATGCTGCTATGCTCATTTGTGTATAAGTTTTCGTGTGAAAACACATTTTCATTTGTCTTGGGCGGACACAGACAGAAGGAAAGGCAGAGCCACCAGCCTGGCCCTGTTTTGCGTTTATCTCATGTGTCATTATGTCTCCTGGCTGGGACTCTATGATGATCCCTTTGGACAGATTAATACACCAAGGCTCAGAGGGAGGCCTGGAACCCCCAAGTGTTAGAACTGAAATATGAGTTCAAGCCTCCAGCTCCCAGTCCAGGGCTCTTTCCAACACACCACAGTGAGCCCCTCTCAGAAAACCTGCAACTCACCCAAGGGAACAAACCATCTGGAATTTGAAAAGCAACATAATCGTTGTAACAATCACTCGGAGCTCCTAATCAGGTGCTTCGTGGATAGCGTCCTGGCTGAGGGCTTAGACTGAAGCCAGAGACTGGTGGGAAGCTACTGGGCAGAATGGGGCCTCTCCTCCCTGGGAGCATGTAAGAGAGCCCGTCAGGCACAGGCCATCACAGTGACCGTCCACTGAAGCCTGACCCAGCAGGGCTGGAGGCCGGGAGCCAGACCACTGGGCTCCCACACTGAGGAATCCGAACTGGTCCACATTCCTGGGCAAAGAGTATATGGGAGAGCTTTGGAAAACTCAGGCTTGGCCACAGACTCTGGCTTCAGCCCCATTGTCTCGGCTCCAGTCTTACCCCGGCCCTCATTCCCTGATCTTAAGCAGAACTCTGAATGCTGGTCTGGAGTTACTTTGTTCACATCTGCTTCTCCCCTCTGCCCTGAACCCAAGACCCAGTCATCAGAGGGCACCGGCACGTGGAAGGTCTTTGCTCTAAGTGCATTTTCCCAAAGTCAGAGTGGAGGGGTGGGTTATGGCCTGGGCTCCATGGACCCACCCAGAAGTTCCAAATTTCAGGCCAGATGAGCAAACAGGAGCTTGCTAGAGGTGTCCTCTTGTACCTGAGAGCCACCACCTCCATCTGGCTGCTCACCGAGGAGCCCTCCAGTTACTGGGCTTTTCTGTTTCAACAACTGTTCCTGCCCCAGAGACCGACAGACTTCAAGCAGGGATTAAAATAGCTCCTACTGCCTAGTAGAGCTCAAGAAACATTTGTTGAATGCTGAATGTTCAGGATAATAACAAGAGGATTATGTGCAATAACAAGAAAAAAGTCTAGCAACACTTCATTATTTAAGAGTCATCTAACTCTCATAGCATTGCTGGTGAAGTAAACGTAATTATTTTCCCGTTTCGCAGAATAGGGAACTGAGGCTCAGGGAGGTATGTGGATCCCCAGAGGGTTGGGATCCAGAGCCACAGGAAGCCGCCCAGCTCAGGGCCATTGACTGGGACTCGGGGTCCCCCTGCTGGCCAGACGGGTCTCCTGGGCGTGCAGCGAGGAGCTGACCAGGGCCACCTGACCCCGCAGCTCCAACTTCCTCCTCTGCCGCTCCTGAGGCTGGGAGGAGGAGCTATACCTGAGCTCTGGGTTAGGACGGCTGGCAGGTCCACCAAGCCAGCCTTCGGGTGAGATGCTCCACTGGCAAAATGGACCAAACAGGGGGACACAGACAATGCCCCTGGTCCCCACCTTCCCAAGGGTTTGTCATCCGTAATGCCAGCGAACCTGACCACCCAGAAGAAATGGAAAGAATCTGGTCACCTGACAGTTAATGCAAAGGGCTCTGTTCCCTTTTCTCCAGGCAGTCTCCATCCGGCCCAAAGGGATGGGACTGCTGCTATTTGGAGAAATCTCCCGAGGAAAGGATTTTCCAGCCTCCTTTACTCTCCACCCCAGCTCATCTAGCTGCTCTCAATTGGACATTGAGAAAGGCTGACTGAGACCCATCCACCTCTTGTTCCTCCTGGAAATGGGGGACTCTGGCTTCCCACTGGGATCTTGTTAATTCAGCCCTCCTTCAAGGTTATGAGTTTGGTCTCTATTGTCAAACAAATTTGGCATCGAATCTCACTTCTGTCCCTTCTTAATGTCTGACCTACAGCACATTATGTAACCAAGAAGCCTGTTTTCTCACCTGTAAAATGGAAGTTATAGTTCTTTTCATAACGGGCTGCTGGGAGGACTTCCCTAACCTGGTCACCGAATTGTGCTCCCATGCCTTATCTGCAAGGGGACGGGTGGCAGCTGTGTCCCTGCTCTGCCCAGGCCCTGACCCAGCCAGAGGGCTAGCACAGCTGTTGGAATGGCCCAATGCCTCAGGGTTAGGCGGCAGAGGACAGCTGGGGATGGGGGAGGCAGGCGAAGGGGCCGAAAGGAACACTCTCTTCTTTCTTCTCATGTCCACTACCTGGGACCTCTGACCTCACTCCTGCCCCAGCCTGGAGGATGGGCAAGAGGAACTCCCCCTCTTTCTCTCCCTTGTCCCTTACTGCCCTCTTGTGCCTCTTCCTCTAGAGCCAAACCCACCCACCCGACCCACCCCTGTGCCCAGGTTCCCTCCCCCACCCACATGCTGCCCAGCTGTCACTGGTCCTGAGCTGGGCACTCCGCCTGCCTGCACCACTCATGAATTGCCAGCATTCACACTCTGGCTCTGGAGTCTCCACCTGTTGCCCTCGGTCTGAGCAGGAGGGCTCTGTGGCCCCATCTGTTGTCCTCCATTCAGGACCCAGTGCAAGATACTAAGCTCCCAAACCCCCAACTTCCACCTGCCAGGTCGGGGGTGGGGAGGACGGGCTGAGGCAGGGTCTGAGTAAGGGGCACCCTCACCTCCTTGTGCTCAATCCCAGGCTCACCACACTGTCTGAAACAACCTGCGTTCCAGCAAGGAAAGCAAAAAGCCCGTGCTTCCCACAAGGGCATTTGCATATTTAATAGCATTCTCTTATTACATTTAATTTATTCATGGCCAGCACCTAAATCAGGGGCTGGTCAGTGTACAATACAAATAGAAAGACACACAGTGGAGACGTTTTTTAAATTAATTTTTTGTTGTACAAGCAGTATGTGAATATACTTTCCTTGATAAAAAAAATTGAAATCATTGCAGTTCAGCCTCAAATTTCCTTCGATGAAGCCCCCCAAATCCAGATCCTTTCCCCTAAGCACAGTGGTAACCACTGTTACCAGCCTGTCTCTATATTTGCATAATATATCCATAGCAAATATCTGGTAATATCATGTGGGGTTGGGTTTTGCTGTTATTTTTTACATACATTATAACTGTAAATATTCGGCAACTAAATTCATTTTTTACAAAGTCTAAATCGGTAAATACAGACCTCCAACAATCTCTTTGAATGCTACATAGTATTCCTAGCACAGACCCATCATGGTTTAGGATGCAGTGTTCCTGTTGCGAGATACTCAGGTTTTCTCTCATTCTCTCCCATTGCTAACATGGCATCCCTGTCACAGGCTCGAGCCATCAACCTGGTCCAGGGCTCCCACCCCTTGTGAACATTTTTCATACATACTGTTTTAAGGGTACAAAAATAGCAAAAATGTCCTAAGGAGCATTATTCCTAAGGAGAACAAAGTTTAATAATTTTTTTCACCAAAATTCTGGGTCCCCTAAAGATGATCTCTATATCCGCTGATGAGCAAGTTCCCGCTCTAGGAGAGCTGCAGCCAGGCAGGTAGATGGAGACACAAAAGAGTACAGAAAGGAGAAAGTAAAAGAAACGTGAACAGGCAGCAGAAAGAAAAAGAGAACATGGGCACCACCACAGACAGCAGGGCAAAGTGGGAAATACCCCGCAGAAAGGAAACAGTTAAGTAAACCTTGACCTATCCAGCCAACAGAATATCATGCAGCCTTTAAAATGATAATGATGGAGACTATGTAGGAGCATGGAAATGCATCTGATATTAGGTTAAAAAGTAGACTACAACATTAAAACTACATCACCGTTACAAGTATGCAGGATGATGTGGGCATACAAAGATGGAAGGAATATGGACAAACGAAAATCTGATTTACTATAGTAGCAGAACTGTGGAAGCACTATTATTATGGCTTATTTCCATTACTATTGCTCTAACGTTGTTTTGGGCAGTATATGATTAACATTAAAGTTACATGGCGACAGGGAGAAGGGAGGAAAGGAAAATGAATTCAAAAAAGAAGAAGAGAGGGAGGGAGAAGAGAATGGTGGAAGCCAGAGCGGACAGGAGAAGGGAGGTGAGAGGAGGGAGGCTGGGGGAGAATCCCCCGTTTTGAGGGCTGGGCCGTCATCTTTAGCAGCCATGTCAGCCTTAGTGACTTTTCGGCTTCTCTTCCAGGCCCTTTTGGATGAAAACAGTCTTCACTATGCAGAAGATGGGCACCTCCTCCCCCTTTCCTCCAGTATTTTGTAAAAGATTTATGGATACCAAGCACAGGACAGTAAGGGACTCAGAGTCTAGTGGGCCAGGAGAGACGGGGACATAGATATGTGAGCAAACGATGACAGTCAATCAACAAATGCTCAACTAGTGGTCTAATCCTCTGAAGGTGGAGGCTGTAGGGTCCCGAAAACTGAGCAAGGGGTATTGCAGCTGGATCTCAGGGCATGGACGGGAGATTGTTAGGCAGAGAAGAGAGGATAGCATCCCAGGTAGAAGGCACATGTGCAAAGGCACTCGGGCCTGCACACACACACACACACACACACCACATATGCTACCATTTAGTATGGCTAAAATAGAGATTTAAGAAGAACAGAGGCAATAAGTGAGGCCTTGAATTTATCCCAGGGCCAATGAGAAGCATCAAAATATTTAATCAGAGCAACAACACAACAGAATTTGTGCTTAGAGAGAGGAGCCTTGAGGCAGTGAGGAAAGTGGGAAGGAGCAAGGCAAAACGTAGAGAAGGAACATCTGTTAGGAGTGTATTTGAGTCCTGATGAGAAAGGGTGAGACCCCACTCTGAGCAGTTAATGGAATGGGGGCAGAGAGATGAACTCAAGACATTCTCATGTGGAAATGATAGAACCTTAGTCCTTCATTCAGTGAAATTTTTTGAGGGTCTGCCATGGCACTGAGTGGTCAGAGATGAAAGACAGTCTCTGTCCTAAAAGAGGAAGATGGACAGAGAGACAGATGGCTACAGATTGATGTGAAAAGCACTATGTCAGAGACACACCAGTGAGGGAGAGGCCATGAGAGACAGGGAATGAAAAGGGAGGGAGGAGGGTCGGTGCGCAGATCCTGAGAGGGGAGTGGGGCCGCCACTTAGGACGGAGCACAGGGCCGGCGGCTGGGGGCAGGGGATCTTGGATTTGCCTTTCTCATTCTTCCTTTGCCCCTTTCCCTACTGAGAAAAGCCACATGGAGCTTAGGCTGCCTGTTGCCTTCCCAATTGAATAAATTAGGTGGAAAGCACCTACAATAGTCCTTGGCACATAGTAAATACCCAAGAAACATAAACTTACACAAAGAAAACAAGTAAAAAGTGCAGAAACTTAAAAGCAAGAGTCATATTTATCATGGAGCCTCTCTCCATGAGACCAGGGAGGGACCTGTATCCCCCTGGCCCCGAAAGAAAGCCCACCAGAGACTTTTGACAAGACCAGACCTCCACCTCTCAAAAAGTTTAAAAAGAGAGTGTAAATAAACAAGCAAAAACTGATCTCACGGCTGGAAGATGGGGCTCCCACTAAGGACACGACGGAAGGCAGTGAGGGGCTCCAGGGCTTCATTCCCATGGAGAGGAGTGGGCGTCACACCCCTTGTTTGAGGAGCGAGCACTGTGCATCTTGCACACCATGGAGGAAATCACCAACATTGTGAATTGTCTTTCTTCTTGTGCTTTAACAATCATCAGTTTACTGGAAGTTTGGGAGAAGATGGAGCAGAGGAGGGAGGCATTGTTTATGCTGATACCACTGGATGGTGAAGTCATGGAAACTTGGGAGGATTTACTGAACTGCTTCCCCACGACCGGGAACTGAAAGGCTTTGAAGGACCTCCCTTGTCAGACCTCAGGCGGCTCATGTCTTACTGATGTGGCAACACTTGTAAACACCCTAATCTTGAAAGTGAACCACTGCCGAAGGGCCCATGCTGAGCCAGCGCTGGACACGTGGATGGTGACTGGGCCCAAGCACCGGCCTTCTTTTCTTATTGCTGGACCACTCTGAGCACAGTGAAGCCACAGTGGTAAAGAAATACAGTGCTATTTGATGGACATAAAGTCACATTTTAGGAGAAATTCTCAGATTTTGATAAATATGAATCTTGCTTTGAGTTTCTGTATTTTTTACATTTTTGAATTTAACATCTATTGGTGTTCATAGGCCAAGCACTGTTCTTGAGGTTTTACATGGACTAATTCATACGAGCCTCACAACAAACCTGTGGGGTAATTTCCAGTGTTATTATTTTCATTTCACAAATACTAAAACTGAGACGCCAAGAGGTTAAGAAGCAAAGACTTTTAAGTGGCTCTGGCCCTGGTAATCTGACGTCTGTGCTTTTAGCCACTTTGTGTAAATGTGAGGCTGTGTCTAGGATATCGGGCATCCTATCAGCAGGTCTATCAGTGGGGTTTCATTTCCAGGGAACTCATTACAGTGAAAGTGAATTATGCTCACCAGGAAGACTCAATTTTCCTAGGATTATGTGAATGCACTGGATAAATCCCAGAACCTGGAATGTTCTATGGTGTCTATCTCTAGGCAATGTTTGGATCCATTTGCTTTTTTTCATGAAACAACTGAGACTAAAGCTGAAAAACATCACTAGTGATGTAAACCAGAGGCCTGGGCTGGGATGTGCCCTGTTGAAGGCTGCTCTGTGGCTCCATTTGCTAATCACCAGTTCTCAGGAACTGCATCGACGTTCTAAAATTGACCCACATCCAGCATAGGCCTACAGAAGTGCACTTTTGTATAAGCGATGTTGATCTGATTTGTACTACTTTTGTGTTGCTGTTAAGAATCCAAACATTTGTTCATCTAGCTTCACTATTAACTTTTTAAGGTTATGGACTTTAGTTTCTAAGGTACATAGCAGAGTAGTTTACTGATTGATTCTCTCATTAAAGGCAACTAAAAATACTGGACATAATAATTAAAACCTCTTTTTACATGTATTGATGGACTGGACAAGAATGAAAGGTAAATTTGGAAGCCTAAAATCATGTGAAAACAGGAGGCCAGAGAGATAAGCCTCACACTGACATCTGGAAAGGATGTGCTTGGGGCCTCTGGACTGCTGGTAATGTTCTATTTCTAGGGTGATTACTTGGCACTTATTTTTTAATACATTGGTAAGCTGTATATTTAAAGCTTTGCACTTTTCTGAATTGTGTTACATTTTCCCAATCTAAATGATATTTTTTAAAACAAAGTGGACAGGTCTTACAGCAGATTAGACAAAGCTGAAGTAAGAATATTGTACTGGAAGACAGATCTGAAGATATTACCCAGAATGCAGTTCAGAGAGACAAGGAAATGGAAAATATTAAAACTAAAATTCGAATACTAGAAGACACAAGAGAAAGAAGGAGCAGAGGTGATATATGAAGAGTTAATGGCTGAAATTTTCTCAGAACTGGTAACGGTCCACCAGCTTGGGAAGCCTAGCTGATCGTGAGCACTATGGATGAATCCACACATTGACTGTATCCTGCAACTTTCAGAACGTCTGAAAAAAAAATTTTTTAACTCAAAAAGAAGAAAATGTATCAAACAGAGAAAAAAGATAGATAACTTTTGAGTAAATAACGGACAATTAGACTGACAGCTTTTTCATCAATATTGAAAGTCAAAACACAGTAGAATATCTTTAATATGCTAAAGGAAAAATAACTCTTATTCTTATTCTTATATATTGTTATTATGTGACAAATCCCAGAATTGTTATGCTTAGTGAAAATATCATTTATGAAAGAGAGAGAAAACATTCAATATCTCATGGATTAAAGAGTAAATTATAGTAGAAATTAAAATATTTAGAAAAGCTTAAGAACAAAAACACAAAAACACTACATGTCACAGTTGTGAAACACAGTTATAATGGTATTATAGAAGGAAATCATAGTATTAATGCTTAAACTGGAAAATAAAAAGACTGAAAATTAATGGGTTAAGCATTCAACTTGAGAAAGTCAAGAAAAAAAAAAGAGATTAATTTCAAAGGAAGTAGAAGGCAGAAAGCAATACATAGAAACCAGGACTAATAGAATAGAAAATAAAGAGGATCAATAATGTCAGAAGTTAGTGTATATCAACTATACTGCAATTTTAAAAAAGCCAAAAAATTCGTTTTTTAAAAGTCTAATAAAATTGATAAAATTCTGGCAAGAATGATCAGGTAAAGAAAAGAAGGCACACAGAAATATTAGGAATGAAAAGAGGGACAAAATTACATAGGTACAAAGATTTTTTCTGAATAACACAATGGCATTAAGAAAAGATTTTGTATCAAAAACTTTTGAAGCTTCAGATGAAATTTTAAAAATCCTAGAAAAATATAACTTACCAAAGCTAACTCGAAAAGAAAAATACTGAATAGTCTTGTAATCAGTAAGGAAATTGAGCCAGTATTTTCTACCAAAAGTTAAATATAATTCCAATCTTACAAAAACTCTTCCAGAAGTATAGAAAAAGAAAAACCCTCAATGAATTTTATGAACCTAGCATAACCTTAATACCAAAACCAAATTAAAAAAGTGTGAGAAAGGTATGAAAAAGTATTACAGGCCATTCTACTCACGAATATACATGCAAAATCTAAACAAAGTATTAGCAAACCACATACAGCAATATACAAGAAGGTACAACATCTTGACCAAGAGAGGTTTATTCAAGGCAAGTTGCTCTATTACTTTTTAAAAACCAATTAACATGATTCACCACATTAACAAATTAAAGGACAAAAAATCATGTCTCTAGCTATGAAAAAAGCATTTTATTAGTTACAAATTCATTAGCAAATTACAAGCAAAGAGAAATTGACAACAGCTCTTAAAAATATATATATAGGCAAAAATCTTGGACATAAACATGAGCAATTTCTTCATGAACATGTCTCCCCAGGCAAGGGAAACAAAAGCAAAAATGAAAGAATGGGACTATATCAAACTAAAACGCTTCTGGACAGCAAGGGACACCATCAGTAGAACAAAAACATATCCTACAGTATGGGAGAATATATTCATAAATGACATATCCAATAAGGGGTTGACATCCAAATTATATAAAGAGCTCACGCACCTCAACAAACAAAAAGCAAATAAGCCAATTAAAAAATGGGCAGAGGAGCTAAACAGACACTTCTCCAAAGAAGAAATTCAGATGGCCAACAGGCACATGAAAAGATGCTTCACATCACTAGTCATCAGAGAAATACAAATTAAAACCACAATGAGATATCACCTCACACCAGTGAGGATGGCCAACATCCAAAACACAAACAACAACAAATGTTGGCGAGGATGTGGAGAAAGGGAACCCTCCTACACTGCTGGTGGGAATGCAAATTAGTTCAACCATTGTGGAAAGCAGTATGGAGGTTCCTCAAAAAACTCAAAATAGAAATACCATTTGACCCAGGAATTCCACTCCTAGGAATTTACCCTAAGAATGCAGCAGCCCAGTTTGAAAAAGACATATGCACCCTATGTTTATCGCAGCACTATTTACAATAGCCAAGAAATGGAAGCAACCTAAGTGTCCATCAGTAGATGAATGGATAAAGAAGATGTGGTACATATGCACAATGGAATATTACTCAGCCATAAGAAGAAAACAAATCCTACCATTTGCAACAACATGGATGGAGCTACAGGGTATTATGCTCAGTGAAATAAGCCAGGTGGAGAAAGACAAGTACCAAATGATTTCACTCATATGTGGAGTATAAGAGCAATGAAAAAACTGAAGGAACACAACAGCAGCAGACTCACAGAACCCAAGAATGGACTAACAGTTACAAAAGGGAAAGGGACTGGGGAGGATGGGTGGCAAGGGAGGGGTAAGGGGGAAAAGGGGCTATTACAATTAACACACACAATGTAGCGGGGGTGGGTGGTGTAGGAGGATACGGGAAGGCAGTATAACACAGAGAAGACAAGTAGTGATTCTATAACATCCTTCTATGCTGATGGACAGTGACTGCAATGGGGTTTATGGTGGGGACTTGATAATAGGGGGAGTCTAGTAACCATAATGTTGCTCATGTAGCTGTATATTAATAATAGCAAAATAAAAAAAATAAGACAAGAATAAAACCTCACAGCAACCATTATAATTGACAGTGAATCCTTGAAGGCTTCCTTACAAGTTCATTATCACCTCATTCACTTGGACAGAAGGAGGGGAAGGAGAAAAGGAAGGGAAGAAGGAAAGTTAAAAGAATTGATAAGGAGGAACCAAAATTATTATTTTACACAGATGATAAGATTATGTGGAAAATCCTAAGGAATCCACAGATACATGACTAAAATACACAGAAGCATTTTACAAGGTTACTGGACAAAAAAAATCAATATAAAAATTTATTTCACTTCATCAATGTCATGTCCATGAACAGGCAAAAACAGAAAAAACTTAAAACTATGGTCATTCAAAATAACATCAAAATATAAACTAACTAGGAATAAATATAACAAAGGATTGCAAGATTTTTATGAAGAAATACTTAAAACTTTATTGAAAAACATTAAAGGGAAATTACTATTTTATATAATAAACACTTATGCAAATCCACTACATGTCCAGTGATTCTAATGCTTTACAATTATTAACCCACCAAATTCTCATAACCACCACTACAAAAAAGGCACTATTATTATAAATCATCCCATTTATAAGTGAGGAAACTAAAAAGTATCACAAGTCACAAATCTACTGGGATTTGAACCCAGGCAGCTTGGCTATAGAATCCATGCTTTTAATCTTATATTGTGTTGCCTTTCTTAGTGAATTAAATAAATGGAGAGAGATATCCTATTTATGGTTTGGAATACAAAAAATGAGACAGATGTCAGTTCACTCCAAAACTAATCAATAGTTTCAATGCAATTCTAATCAATATCCCAGGAGATGCCATAGTGGTTCAGGCACGCATCAGTCCAGATTTTAAGGTTAACTTGCTGTGCAGGGGGCAAGTCAAATCACTTCTGTGACCCATGTAGAAGCCAAGGACTGGGTGGCCCTATTTATTAAATACCTACCTACTATATTCCAGTCACTGCTCTTGAAATTAGGACAGAGTGATGAACAAGATAGACAAGGCCCCTGTTCTCACTGACTTTTAATCTAGGGGGGACTTTTCCTTCTATCTATGGGGAAAAAAGTTGGTATCATATTATTCCTAACACTGAGAACTTTAAAAGCTGGACATAACTGTTTGAAGGCATTAAGCCATAGCAGTCAGGATTTGAAAGGCCAAGATCTAATGAAGAGGGATATGCACTCAGTTGAGACCAATGTTCTAAAGATAATTTTCCATCAAGGAGTTTGCCTAAACTGCATATTTGAGGCAATGTTTCAAGAAAACTAAGTAGAAATGTTGGAAACACTTATGGTTCAGGAGAGACAACTTAGAGTTCAGGACCACAGGCTTTCAGTTTAGATACCAGAAGAAACATATCCTAAAGGTCAGGGTAACATGGAAACAGACAAGTCTCAATTGGATCAAGTTAATCTCATCATAGCCTATCTGCCTGCCAGAAGAAAATTAAATCATTTTCTGGAGGAAGTTAACATTATATAAAGCTTCTAAAACTTATCAGAAACAATATCCAGCAATCAAAAATTGACAACACACAAAAGATTGAAAGCCAAGAAGGGAAGAAAGAAAGACCATACCCCCCAAAAGAAAACCCAGGCCCATAGGAGAGTCAGATTTTTTTATTTAAATAAATATGATTTTAAAGTAACTATGATTAATGTATTCAGGAAAATATATTAAAGGATAGCATATTTCAGCAGAGGACTGGAATCCTTCACAACAATTTGAATGGAAATCCTAGGACTGAAAAATACAGTGATCTAAATTAAGAATTCATTCAATGGTAGAATATTACTCAGCCAGAAAAAAAATAATGAAATCTTGCCATTTGCAACAATATGGATGAACCTAGGAGGTATTAGGCTAAATGAAGTCAGACAGAGAAAGACAAATGCCATATAATTTCACTTATATGTGAACTCCAGAAGACAAAACAAATGAATAAATAAACAGATCCAAAATAAACTCATAAACACAGGGAACAGACTGGTGGTTGCCATAGGGAAAGGAGGTGAGGGATGGGTGAAATAGGTGGACTGGAATAAAGAGATAAAAATATTCCATTTATAAAATAAGTTAATCATGGAGATGAAAGTACAGCATAGAAAATACAGTCAATAATATTGTACTATCTTTGTATGGTCACAGATGGTAACTACACTTATCATGGTGAGTATTTAATAATGTATATAACTGTCAAATCACTGTGTTGTACACCTGAAACCAATATAACATTGTACATCAACTATAATTCAAAGAAAAATAGAATTCATTTGATGGGTCTAATAGCAGATTAGACACAGCAAAAGAGAGGACTGGTAAAATGGAAGATAAATACATAGAAAATATTCAGATTAAAATACATATCCCATACAAGGGTGGGAAATGTGTGAGACATATAGTACACAGCTAAAACCCCTATGTATGTGTAATTGGAGTGCCAGAAAACAAGGGAAAAAAAATAACACAGATGCAATATTTGAAGAAATACTTCAAATAGAAGTATTCCAAATCCTAGAATATTCCAAAGTGGAGCCACAGAGTTAAGAATATTCATAAGCCACTCCCCCACCATACACAAAAACCCTAGATACATCATCTTAAAACAGGAGAAAACAAAAACAAAGAAAAAGTCTTAAACACAGGGTAAAAAGACACACTGTTGCAAAGGAGCAACTACAACACAACTAGCAAACTTTTCAACAGAAACAGTGAAAGCTAGAAGACAATAGAATAATATCTTTAAAGTGCTGAAAACAAATAATTGCAGGTTTAGAATTTTGTAAACAGCAAAAATAATCTTGGAATGACATCAGCAAGATGGCAAAGGAGATAGCAACCTTTGTCCCCATACAAAACAACAGACAACTATCCACAAAGTAAAATAGCCCTGGCAGGGCTCAAGACTCCAGTTAAGAATGTATAGCAACACAGTGGAGCAAAAACAGAGAATAACCACACAGAAAGATTGCTTAGATCTTGACTTAGCTGAAATGTCTGAAGAGAGCTAGGAATCAAGAAGGGTGGGGCCTATCGGTATTGGCCATATAGCAGTGACATCACAGTTTCCCCAGGGTGTGCTCTGCAAGGACACTTCCACTAAACATGAGAAGTAAAATGACAAAACTTCTAGAAGAAAACAGAAAAGAGTATCTTCATGATCTCACAATACACAAAAATATCTTAAACAGGAACAAAAACATGGACTCTAAAAGAAAAGAAGCAAGGATGTCTTAAGAGAGTGAAAGGCAAACCAGAATGGGAGAAGACATTTTTAATACTTCTATCTGACAAAGGACTACTATCAAGAATATATAAGGAACTCCTATAATCAACAAGAACATGATAAATAATCCAAAAGAAAAAGTGGGAAAATACTTGAATCAGAATTTCACAAATGAAAAACCTGAATGGCCATTAAGTCTCAAAAAAAAAAAAAAGTTCAATGTCATTAGTCATCAGGGATATGCAAATTTGAACCAAAAGAGATGCTATTCTATTCCCTCCAGATAAACAACATCTTTAAGTCTGACAATATTGATATTAGTGGAAGTATAAATTGATGCAGTCACCTTGGAGAACAGTTTTTACATTACCTAGAAAAGTCTAAGATGCACATACTCTGTAACCCAGAAATTCCACTTCTATGTATAAACCCCTAGAGCAACTCTTCCATCTACGCATCAGTAACATGAGGAAGACTATTCACAGCAGCATAGTACCCAGTATTGCCAAACTGGGGTGGAAAAAACTTTCCATCAGCAATAGGATTGAAAAGTAATTTGTGGTGTATTCACACAAGGGAGTTCTGCACTGTAATGAAAAAAAGAGTGAGTAGGGTTAAATATACACCCAACACAACAAAAAAGATGGACACTTTGATTTCATTGGTAAGTATTCAAAAACATAAAAAATCAAACAACATGTCATCCAGGGATGGAAATGATAAAACTGTAAAGAAAGGCAAGGGAATTATAAGCACAGAATAAATGACAAGGGTTACCTCAGATCAAGAGTGAATGGATGAGATCAGGAAGACATTTAAAGACAAGGCTGCCATGTTCTCTTTCTTAAAACAGATAGGGGGAATATGAGGGTTTGTGAGTTGTTATTTTTATAATAGTTATAAGTATTACCTTCTGCTTAGTGAAATTTGATACATTTAAAACTTTCTGTATCTCACATACAGGTGGATTTCTGATTATGCAGCTGAGATGGCGAAAACATGCTGCTCCTGCACTAGGTTTCACTAAGGAGTGGACCATGGCCACTGGCATCGTCCCCAGGAAGGACCACCATCACTGACATTGTCCCCAGGAAGGCCTGGTTGAAATGCTCTTACTGGGAAGAGGAATGTCCTGGACCTTCTGTTCACATAGCGTATTACTGAGTTCCAGCTGCCATCACAGAAGACCACAGATTGGGGGGCTTAAGCGATGGAACTTATCTTTCTCTCAGTTCTGGAGGCTTGAAGTCCAAGATCAGGATGCCAGTATGCTTAGGTTCTGGCGAGGATCCTCTTCCTGCCATGCAGATAGCCGCCTTCCTGCTCCACTCATGCGTCTTTCCACACGGAGAGGGCAAGGTCTCTGTGTCTCTTCTCATAAGGGCACTAATCCCATCATGGAGCCCACACTCATGGCTTCATCTAACCTAATCATCTCCCAAAGGCCCCATCTCCAAACACCATCACACCGGGGGTCAGGGCTTCAACATGAATTTGGGGGGGACACAAAAGTCCAGTCCATATAACACATAACCACCAGATTAGCTAACCATCACTCTGCAGGTTGACAGGAGCTGAGGCCTATGGGACTTATGAAGAATATGTGTTTTTAGGGGATGGGAATGAGGATGAACAGGTTGAGAGCTTGCTTAGCTGTGGGGACTCAGAAAGCCACTGCTCTGAGCCCCTTTGCAGTGGGGTCACCTGCCTCACTGTCCCCTCAGGCTTTCTGTGCACAACCCACATGCCCTGCAGCTGCTGGCCTTGCTCGGCCAAGGGCTAAGGAGGGAGCACACTGCCTCTGTGTAATTTCTTTAAATGGGCATTTCCTTCCAAGAGAGCTGTTCCCCGGAGATTTCCTCGACATCTGCAATGATGGAAAGTCCGCACACAGGCTTGCTTTGGGGAGGAGGCCCAAAAGGGAAGAGCTTTAAATTCTAACGCAGAGAAAATAAAATTCCTGCCAGGAGCAGAAGATGATAGGGAAGGATGGAGACGGATCTGGGAAGCTTCTGCTTTGGTCTTAGTATTGGGGGTTCATAGAACAGATGGCCGGGGGTTATTTATAACTCACAACAGGCAGAGCTGAGATCTGTGAAATGCCAGGGGCTTGGCTGACAATGGAGGGAACAGGGTGGGGAGTGAGAACGCCCCAAGGGCGCCTAGAATGTTGGTGTCACGTGTGTGCGGGGGCGGGGCTACCATCATGGGAGGGTCAGGGAGCCTGAGCCCCATCCTCCAGGCTGGGTCCTCCAGAAGACCACTTCAGCAATAATTATAGTCCCGCTAATAATAATAAGTAACAGCTAACATGGTATTAGCTTACTGGGTGCCAGGCACTCAGCTAAGTGTCTTATTGTCTTCATTTGCAAAATGAGAAACTGAGGTGTGGTGAGTGCAAGGAACCAACACTGAAGCGTCCTAGCTGTGGGTGGTGGTGAAGCTCTGCCGGGCACCCCGGCTTGTGTGGGAGGGAGGTTGTCCAAGGGGCTACACATGTCCCACTGTCACATCAGCCCCTTAGCTGTCTGAAGACACAAGATCGCGAGGAGTACAAAATCTGGGCCAGGAGCTTTGGTGGGGGTTGGAAGGGGACAGTGGACCGGCAGACCCAGGACAGGCCCAGAGAGTGGGCTCTGGACAGTATGCGTGTGTGTGTAGAGCATACAGACACCCAGGTGATTACCCCGGGGAAGGCAATGTGATTATACATAGAAGACATTACACACTTGTTAAATGGACATTTCCTGGCGCTTGAAGACAAGGCAGGCAGGCTGCTAAAGTTCGGTGTGGCTCACTCTACTCTGCCATCTGTCCCCTTAGGCAAGTCACCTCCTCCCCTCAACTAGTTTCTCCTCTCTAGAACGAGACAGTTGGTCCAAGATTCTTCCCAGCTCTCATCATCCATGCATCTATGATTTCACCGTGCTTAGCATGTGGAGGGGAGGAGTGTTGGGATGTCAGAGGTCAGAAGTCAAGCTCTGGGCTACCAAGATCCAAGGCCAAGAGCCGAGCCCTGGCAAGGCCAGCTGGTGAAAGGAAAGCAACAGGAAGACGAGTCAGGAGAGGAGGCCTGCTCCGTGTGGCAGGGAGCAAGACGCCACCAGCACCACGGTTCATGCCAACACCCTCTCCCAGGGCTACAGGCACTAGTGCCAGGCACACCCGCCAACGGGTGGATGGAATGTTCCTAAATTCATGACTCCAGGAGCGAGGCTGTCCTGGAATAAACAAAGCCCCAAACAACTTGATGCAGCTCACCTACTCCTCAGACTGCAGCAACTCTTCTGAAGGTCAAGGTGTCCGGCATCCTGCTTCCACTAGTTTACAATTCTATGCCCCTCTGAATGACACCTTCATTTTATCCAATGGTTACCAACAATATCAAAGAACCAGAAATTCAGCCTAGCTGACAGAGCATGTAGGCTATGACATTCAGGTCAACCCAGAGAAGGATAAATGGCCCTGAAACCTCACTCCGTGCCTTGGGAGGGACTTCTTTGATGACACAGCTCCACTGTTTATCTCAGCAAATCAGTAAGTATGTAGTGAACACCCACCGCAGAGCACTTGCTGAGTGCCTACTAGATTCCCACGGCGAAGAGTTGCTGGTGGCCAAGGGTGTCCAGGCCTGAGTCTGAGGTGCAGTAGACCTTCATGGAGAATACTTGTCAGCCAGTTCACATTCTGATCCTGTGCCTACCTCCTGTTTCTTTGTTAGCAAATTCTCAACCATGACTCCAGTCTGAAAATTGGAATAATACCACCTCATAGAATCATTGGAGGAACTAGATAGTTAATATGCATAAAGGGTTTGTCACAGTGCCTGATAAACAGGAAAGTCCTAAGCAACGTACTATAGCTGGTGACAACGACCTGGTAATGAGGGTTGTGATGTCTCACTGAGTCAGTCCCACTCTCTGGGCCTAGGGTACTTCCCCTGACCAACCAAGTGACTCTGGATGGTGAATGCAGCTGGCTCTGGGTTCAGGAATCCAAGAACACATTGCCCCACACACCCAGACCAGGAAGTGCGACAGCCTCCCTAGCCGACAAAGGAAACAGTGTCTTTCAGAAATCTGGTTAGAGCCCAGAAAGATGAGGAACAGGCAGCTGGAGACTTGGGAAGCCAGACCCAGGGCTGTGGAAGCAGCCCTAGTGAAAGCCCAGGGTGGGCAGGACGAGGGTGGGGGCAGGGCCGGTGCCTGAGTTCAGGGGCCAGTCCAGTCCCCTGACCCACCTCCCAAGACCTCAACGCCCACATCTGTGTATGTGGAAAAGCAAAGCATAGGCTGAGGGGAGCCACAGATAGACACTAGAAGTCTGGGCTTTGTCTCCACTGGGGAGCAAAGATGGGGTGAGGACAGAGGGCATGTGAGTCAGTGAGTGTCTGGCTGTGGGAAATCCACCGGTGGTCTGACAGCGTGAGGTGCAACACTTTAGGAATAGAAACAGCCTGCTCAGGAAAAGTCCCTGGACCTGGGAAGCAAGTCCACCCAACCCCACCCCTACCCTACCACAGGGAGGCCAACTACTTCACAAAGCAGAAATGCAAACAGCTCCTGCCTTGGGCTGGCCCAGCCCCCACTGAGAGGGGACTGCAGATGGGTGAGGGCACAGGCTCAGTGAGAACACCCCAGGGGCTGCAGGGCAGAAGGCAGTGTGCCCACAGCCTGCTATGCAGGGAATGCAGCAGGTGGAACTGCCCTGGCTCTGGGAAACATTTGGTTCCTTGTCTCACACCAACGCACTGGAGAGGATGGTGAGGGGTTGCTGGGAGACCAACAGAAGTGAAGAGCAGAGAAGGGCAGAGAATCCAAGCCAGGAAACTGAGCACACATTTCCTAAGATCCTTCCCGAGGCCTTGGGCAGGTGTTGACAAAAATGCCAAAGTTGGAAGGGACCTTCCAGAATGCTGAATTCAGTTCCCTTATTTCCCTAAGTTCCCTTACTTACAGATCAGGAAACTGAGGCTGCTAGAGAAGTTAGCATCGCACAGTGGAAAGGGACCATGGAGTCAGGGAGACATGAACTCACCCCTTAGAAGCTGTGTGATCAAGTTCTTCAACTTCTCTGAGCCTTGGTTTTCTCCATTGTGAAATAGAGACCGTGTCATTACCTAACAGACTTGTGAGAATGAATGAGGTGCTGTGTGAAGACCACTTAGCATGTGGCCAGCCCACAACAGAGGCTCAGGAAATATTGGCTTCCATTTCTCAAGGTCACAGAGGGGTTAACAGCAGAGCTGGGACTAGAGTACAGATGTCTTGATTCTTGACAACATACCTCACCCAGCTAAGAAGAGTCAAAGACAAGACACGCCCGTGATGGGCCATCAGGGGTGGGGGAGGGAGGGAGACAAGTGATGTTAGAAGGGATTTTCTCATGACCAAAGCACGGGAATGTATTACAGGGGTTCCATTTTGGGAGCTTATTTAAGTGTGTGCCTGGGATGGATTAAAGGCTGGGAGTGAAGTAAATGTCATTTCAATGACTTGTTCTGCCCGCAGAAGCTAGAACGCAACTTACCAAGGGCAGGACTGGTTTTAGGGCTCCCTAAACACCCCAGAAGAAATGAAATGAATACGCATTTATTCATTCAACAAACATTTGCTGAGTACATGTTATGCCCAGAAAAACAGGTTATCTAATTAACATTTTGCTTATGAGGAAAAGATGGTTCCAAGATATTAAATGAATAGAAAGTCACACAACTAGCAAATGGCAGAGCCAGGATTCAATGCCATCTCAGTCTGCTCTTTGCTTCACACCATACTGCATCTCTTGTCTTCCAGTGGAGAAAAAGGAGTAAAATTGTGTCTAGGGCTGACATCCTCAGAATGGTGTGCATGGACAATGGTCTTAGGAGGACTCCTGGCTTGCCTTGTCCTAAGGATAGCAGTAGCCCTCGGAGCCACCTTGCAACCTCGTTCTTGCTGCCGGCCAGCTCTCCCTGAGGGCCACTCTGCCCTGAGTAGGAATCTCTGTCTAGGACCCTATGGCCCCACCATGGATCTCCTCCCTGCAACATCCTCACCGCCCAGAAGCTCTACTGGACCTGCCAAATTCATATCCCTGTCCTGAGCACAGAGGGGCAGACAAGCAGGAAATTCAGAGCCTGGAGGTACAGACACAGTCTCTGTGTGACAGGAGAGACACATTCTCTGCCCTCAGGGAGCCTCCACTCTTTAGGGAAGATGCAGCCCCTCTGCCCAGAGAGCTCCCAGTATGACAGAATGATGGAAGGAAAACTACTTCAGCTCTCAGGGAGCTCAAAATCTGATGGCAAAGACATGGACAGAATGTAGGTTCAGTAATAATAGCAGAGCTAAAGCATATTGAGTACACACTAAGTGTCAAGGACTTTATAAATATGAACTCATTTAATTTATGTAACAACTCTATGAGGCAGGATAAAGAGGTGGAAGCAAGGAGAAGTCAAGTCACTTACACAAGATCACAAGGCTAGAAAGTGATAATGACAGCATTAAAACCCAGACAGTCTAGCTCAAGAGTCTCTCAAGTGAAAGAGCAAGAAAAAGCAAGCCACTGGCCAGTGCTGGACAATCTGGGGATACTCTCATTACCACGATTCCAGCTGACCAGCAATAGTGGGTCCAGTCTGAGAAGGTTGCCTGAGGAGCTTGTGTCTCTGATCTTGTTTGGAGTTCAGGGCCTAGAAAGTCCTGGGGCAGAAAGCAAGTCTGCTGAGATCAGGACGGATGAGCCAGGAGTGAGGGCAGTGGAGGTGAGACCCCTGGAGAAGGAAGGCCAGGAGGGCTTGTGAAGAGCTTAGATGGAGCACCTGAGAAAGGCCAGTGAGTTTGTCATGGAGAGAGCTGACTGGGGACAGAGTGCCACAACAGAGAGGAATGTGGGTGGGGAAGGTCACATGGAAACATCCAGTGGGGGACTTTCCATAGGGAAGGATCTTGAACAGCAAGCCTGGGGATGATACTGGGGACAGCTCAGCTACGCACGCCCCACCCCGATGCCCGACAGGGCTCTCCCAGCACAGCTCTCTCTGGGGCACCCATCTCAAATGCGCTCATCAGTTGACTATTGAATAACATGTAATCATGAGCTGAGCTTTGGCGTGAGACAACTGAGTTTCCGGTCCTAGCTTTACAACTTGCCATCTCCCTACCCTCTCTGAGCTCTGGGTCCTCCTCTGAAAAATGGTGACAACAGTAATTACCTTAGGAGATTATTGAGAAGATTAAATGAGTTACATTTTATCTAGCACTTAGCACAGGCCTGGCAGAAAGGGCTCAATAAGCAATGAATGACCCATGGTTTATTTAAAAGTTTGATTTCCAAATATTTGAGGATTTTCTAGAAATTTCTGTGAATGGTTTCTGATTTAATTCCATTGTAGTCAGAACCCATGCTCTTTATTACCAATATTTTAAAATTTACCAACATTGTTTTGTGGCCCTGTATATGATCCATCTCAGTAAATGTTCCATGTGCTCTTATTGTTGGGTGGAATATCCTACAGATGTCAATTGGCAAAATTGATTGACAGAGTTGTTTAAGTCTTCCATTTCCATATGGATTTTATCTACATGTTCTGAATTGCTGAGAGGATTTTTGAAATCCCTAAAATTTTGAAGTTATCTATTTTTCCTTTTAGTTTTGTCATATTTTTGCTTCATGTATTTTGAAGGTCTGTTATTATGTGCATAAACATTCAAGATTAATATCTTATTGATGAGTAAACCTCTTTATCATTATATAAGGTCTCTCTTTATCCCTAGTAATATTTCTTGTTCTGAAATCTACATTTTCTGATACTAATATAGCTGCTCCAAGTTTCTTATGATTAGTGTTTGCATGCTATATATTTTTCCATCATTTTACTCAACCTGTGTCTTAATGTGTCAAGTTAGTTCCTTGTAGACAGCCTATAGCTGGATCTTGCTTTTTTATCCAGTCTATTTATATTTAATGCTGTTATAAATATGGTTCGATATAAATCTACTATCATGCCAATTGTTTTCAATTTGTTCCATCTGCTTTTTGTTTCATTTTGCCTTTCTCTGTTTTTTCTAAATTAACTATTTTTATATTCCAGTGTATCTCCAATATTGGCTATTAACTATAGCTCTACATTTTATTTTTAGTGGTTCCTCTAGTGTTAACAATCTGTATCTTTAACTTGTCACAGTCTACCCTCAAATAATATTATACTACTTCACATATGTGTACTTCTATTTCCCACTTCTCATTTTTCATGTTATTGTTATCATATCTCATTTTTATATTATAACCCCTACAACACTTTGTTACTGTTTTTACTTTAAATAGGTAACTATCTTTTAAAGAAATTTTAAAATGAGGGGGAAAGTCTTTTTATGTTTACCACATGTGTACCACTTCTGATGCTCTTCACTCCTTTATATAGATTCAAGTTTCCATCTTGCAAGCATTGCCTGCTGCCTAAAGAACTTCCTTTAATATTTATTATAATGACTATTTCATGGTGATAAATTCTGCCAGCTTATCTTTGTCTGAAAAAGTCATTATTTCACATTTATTCTTGAAAGATATTTTCATTGGGTATAGAATTTTTGGTTTACAGTTTTTCTTTTTCTTTCAGCACTTTAAAGATGTTGTTCTATTGTCTTTTGGCCTTCATAGTATCTGGTAATAAGTCAGCAGTATCTTTCTTTGTAATGTTTGTTCCTCTATACATAATGTACCTTTTTTTCCTCTGACAGCTTTAAAATTTTTCTCTATATCATTGGTTTTCAGAAATTTGATTATAATGTGCCTTGGTGTGGTTTATTTTGTGTTTATCATTTTGGGGGTTCATTAAATGATTTTGATTTGTCAGTTTATAGTTTCCACCAAATTTGGAAAATCTGTAGCCATTATTTCGTCTGATATTTTTATGCTGTTTTCTGGGACTTCACTTACATATATGTTAGTCCACTTGATATTGTCCCACAGGTCAGTGAAGTTCTTTTATATATATATCTTTTTCTTTGTGTTTAATTTTAGATTGTTTCTATTTTGTATTCAAAGTCAGTAAACTTTTTCTCTGGTGTCTAATCTGCTATCAATCTGTCATGGACTGAATGTTTGTGTCCTCTCCAAAAAAATCAAATGTTGAATCCCTAAGCTCAAACTGATGGTATCTGGAGATGGAGCTGTGGGGAGATAATTAGGTCATGAGGGTAGGAGCCTGGTTGCGTTGAGATTAGTATCCTTATAAGAAGAGAAAACAAAGAGCTTGATCTCTCCCTTTGTCTCTCCCTCTTTCTCTCTTGTCTCTCACTCTCTACACACACACACACACACACACACACACACACACACACACACACACACTAAGAAAAGGCCATGTGAGCACAAAGCAAGAAGGCAGCCATCACAACCCAGGAAGAGAGCTCTCAACAAAACCCAACCCTGCTGACACCTCATCTCAGACTTCCAGCCACCATAATTGTGAGAAAATAAATTCCTTTGTTCAAACCATCCAGTGTATGGTATTTCGTTATGGCAGCCAAAGCAGACTAATACATAATCTCATACAATGATGTTTTGATTCCCTTTATACTCTCTATTTCTACTTCATTACATTCATGCTTTTCTTTAAATCATAAGCATAATGAACATATTTATAATAGCTCTTTTAATGGCCCTGTCTGATAATTCTATTATCTCTGTCATTTCTGGGTCTATTTCAATTGATATTTTTCCTTATTATTGGTCACCTTTTTCTGCTTCTTTGCTGCCTACTAATTTTTGATTGGATACCTGACACTGTGGATTTTATATAACTGAGTGTTGAATTTCATTATATTTATTTAAAGAGTGTTGGACTTTGTTCTGGCATGTAATTAAATTAGTTTGATCCTTCTGAAGTGTACTTTCAAACTTTTTAGAAACAGATCTAGAGTTGCCTTTAGTTTATTTTACTGCTTAGGTATAACCCTTTTGTAAGACTCTCACTCTGGCTAGTGGAAACTCAAAGAATTCCAGGCCTTATGTGAGTCTAGGAATTTTTGAGATGGAGAGAGGAGCAGAGATTGAAGGAGATTTTGAACGATTGGATGTGGAAGGATAAGAGATGGAGAGGAATCACTGGATTGATTGTGGCATCAGTATCAATGGGAGAGAACTGGAATAGGAGGAGAGAATGAATGGATTGCATATCAGAGATATTTAATGTTAGGAGCCCGGAAGACATGTAAGTGAAGATGTCTACTATTACCTTGGATATGTGACCTGCATCTTGGGGAAGAGCTCAAGACTGGAGTTAGATTTGGGAGTTATCAATACAGTAACAGTTAAGAGCAACAAACATTTCCCAAGTATTTATATACATAGCAGTTGAAACCTAGGTGGGAGAATGAGATTACCAAGGGAGATTGTAAAGAAGAGGAGTAAGAATAGAAAATCCCTCTTAAAGGACAGGCAGAGAAAAAGCTCAAGAAGAGGATTAAAAGTAGGGGAGAGAAAAGGAAGACGAGAGGAGGAGGCATGGTGAGAAAAAATAAAACAGAGAACCAGGAGATAGAGGGATGATGGAAGCTAAGGAAGCAGAGCTCGAAGGAGGGTGTAGTCAACACTGTCAAATGATACAGACCATTCAAGTAAGGCTGCAACAGAGAGATCTCGTGAAGCTGGCATATGGCAAGGGCGTCTAGTGATCCTAGAAACAGCAGTTTTAGAGCCCCGGGGAAAGTGGAAGCCTTCCTGAGCAGATAAGTGAATGAAAGATGAATGTGATGTGGAAAGGGTGAATGTAAAGTCCTCTTTCTAGAAATGTGGGGAAGAAGGGAAGGTAGTGACAAAGCCATAGCTGGGGGGCTACATGAGAAAGGAAGGGAATTTTTGATGGGAGAGACTTCAGCACATTTATGGGCTCAGAGGGAGAAATTAAAGATACTTAAGAGGAAGAGGGACAATGGAATAAACTCTTTAGAGAAAACAAGAGAAATGGCATCAATGGCACAGGGAGAGTTACCATGTCCCTACAGTTCATAGGTGACAAAACTACTTATGGTTGGCGGAGAAGACATTATTCATCATCCCCATTTTAAAGATTAAAAAATGAAGCAGAGTGGGATGAGACTTGCCTCAAACCACACAGCTTGGGACCTGGCAGAAAGGATCCTAACCCCAGAAAGATCCCCCAAACCAACCACCCAACTTTCTACCCCAAAAGGCCCCCTTTGTATCAGTCAGGAGCCTAGGCACCCCTTCAGGAACCTAGGAAAAGCTGAATGTCTGTGTTCCAGAGAGGGGAATGCAGGGAGGGTCTCGGAGCACATTCTGAGAAGGGGTGGCTGTTGGGAGAGGTCCTGGGGAGGAGAAGACAGAGCCAGGAGAAAAGCAAAGGCATCTCCACCCAGGCAGCAGCTGCTCCCAAATATGTCACAACTTGTCAAAGAGGCAGAAATAGAAGCTGTCCATGGGGTGGAAGGGGGTGGGGTGGCATGCTAGGGCTTCCGAACGCACAGGGAGGGCAGAATGGGGATACTAGATGGGAAGGGGGACAGACCAGGGGCTAAGTCCAGAGACAAGTATAATAAATATATGCCAGGCCTTCCTTGGTAGGCTGAAAGGGGTCCAGAGAACAACTGGTTGCTTTCTGATGAGATTGATTATGGGAACAGAAGTACAGGTGGGAAAAGGACAAAATACCCCTGCTATCTGCCTCTCTGATCCTGAGTCCGTTCTTTAGGGCTAGGCCTGGTTCAGACAACTCTCAAAACAGTTCTCCCACCCTGACCCTACAAGCACTTCCTCCAGGCCCACATGCTGAGTCAGAGAAAGAATGTCCCCTCTCAAGGGCCATTTGGATCATTGAGTCCAGCATCTCAATTCACAAATGGAGAAAGGAGAACGGGAGGGGAGAAATGACAGCAACGTGCCCAACTCCTTTTCCAAGGCTCCTTGTTCCTCTTGCCCTTAACTTCCTGACTACATATCTTGGTCAGCAGCTGAAGGCCCAGCCCTCCTAGGAACCTGGGATACGCATAAGAAACTGTCACTCATGTTTCCAAAGGCCCACACTCTACTGAGCCCTATGGTTACTAGACTCCCCCTATTATCAAGTCCCCACCACATACCCCATTATAGTCACTGTCCATCAGTGTAGTAAGATGCTATAGTCCCTACTTGTCTTCTCTGTGTTATACTGCCTTCCCCGTATCCCCCCCACCCCACACACTACATTATGTATGCTAATTGTAATACCCCTTTGGTCAGGTTATTTTTAAACCTACCTCTGGCCTCTAGGTCCATCAATCACCTCCCTGTGACCCCCACTCCCCGAGGACCCATCCCCTCTGTCTCCAGGCTGGCACCTTCCCACACACCAAGGCCAGAGATTCTTGATGAATGAGACTGGCTCTAGCTCCAGATTCCAGGCAGGGATGGATTTCCCAGTGGTTATCTGATGCTCAGACCTCAATGGAAACAATGTGTGGCCTCCAGAGGCCTAGGGCCCTCCCCTGCTGTTCACTTCTAGCCCTGGCTCCCAACTGCCTCCAAACCTCTCCCCCCATCTCCAGCCCTTAGGCTGCCCTGGTGTCCCCAGCCTGCTGTCTCTCAGTTTGCTCTTGTGCCTTCTTTTCATCTCTCCATCACTACTTATCTGGATGTCTTACTGAACTCTCCATTCAAAGCATTAGCGTACCTCCAGACCTCTCCTCCCTCCTGCCTCCTGCCTGTGTCCCCAGACTCACCTGGAAAGCAGGTACTCACTCTCAGCCCCTCCTCACCAGTCGGCCTCAGGGAGGGAGAGAAGGCACCTGACATTCAGCCAGGCAGTCCAGAAGCCAACACTGTTCACATTTCCACCCCCTGTGCTCGCTGCACCCGTGGGCAAGTCACCTCCCTTCTCTGGGCCCCCGTTCCCCAGTAGGTAGAAGGAAGAAGGTGAAGTGATCCTTAGGCCACCTTCCGACCCCGCCCTTGCATGACTCTGTGCTCTGGTCTCCCCTGCCTCTGAGATCTCGGGCCTCACACACAATCAGTGCTGAGTTGCAGGCTGTGATCACACCTCTAGGTCCTATCGAAATGCACAACCTTCCTGCCACTCGGTCCCCACCCAGTCCTTACCACGCAGAGACCCAGCCTGGGAGAATACAAGATGCAGCCTGAGAGGCTCTCACACTTCCAGACCCTTCTCCTTCCTGCTCCTCTATTCTCGGGCACATGAACCTCCAGAATGGGAAACTTGCTCTGATGTTAGCCAGACAACCTGGCAGCCCAGGTCAGCCCACCTGTGAGGTCAGCAGGGACGGGAAGATGCTGGGAATCAGAGAGCCAGGACTGGTAGCATAGCAGAGTAGGAAGGAAAGGACCAGGAGCAGGTGATGGGGATTTCTGGGCATTTTGAAATCCAACCTCTACCATGCAAATGAGATCAGTCCAGCATGCAAATGACAGAATCAAGTTGAGACGGTCAGGGTGGGGGCATCAGCAGCCTGGTGTGGAGTCCCAGTGGGGCATAAGGGCTTCCTCTGGAGGGGGCAGGACCGCTGGAGGAGAGGCTGCAGCCAGGGCAGGGGGCCCTGTGTGTCCAGCCAGCAGGAGTGGGATTAGGGCCGGACGCCCCGCTGTCAGGTTAGAGCTGATGGGTCGCCGCTGGTGGTGGAGCACAAAGACAGCTCTGTGCTTGGCACCAATGTGTTCCCATCCATCAGAGGGCAGCCCACATGGGCGGAGGAGCGTGCAGGGGGAGAAGGCCAAGCCTCTAGCTGCGGTTTCTCCGCAGCTCAGCTCGGAGAGAGCAACAGGGTGTGCAAAGGGCCAATGCACCCATCAGGGTTTTGAGGTGAAAGGCGTCTGGACCACCCTACTCCTCAGTCCCCGAAGGGTCTGCACCCCACAGCTGGGCCCTGATGTGGTCTCCAGGCCACTTACACAGACAGACAGAAATACATCTATAGGCTGGGATTCCTTGAAACCCAGACACACAGGTCACCCTAAACTCCCAGCCCGGCCCTCCCGTCTGGTTAGAAGCAAATATTACACAGACACAAGGCCAACGTCACACCCAACTTAGAGGCAGGGTTGAGCCTATCAGAGCTCTCAGCCAGGTCCAGTACAGCCCAGGACTGTCACACAGAGAGGGCTCTCAGGAAACTGAGTTTAGCAGATAAAGGCATGAATGAAGAACTTCCTTCTCTGGATTGCATTTGCGGGTTCCCCAGCCTGGTCTTTATCACCTAACACTTCCCACCATGGTCAGAAGTCTTTGTGCAGTCCTCTTCCGTACTCACCTGTAACCATGCTGCTGGTAGCAAGACCACGTCTCCACTCACCAGTAACCCTGACACCTGGCATAAGGTGTTCCTCGACTGAAAGAGTGAATGAGTGAATGAGTAATGGGTGGGGCTAGGTTTTCCCTCCCCCATTCCGGCTGTTCTGGTTCCGTGGAGGCGATGAGGCCAGCCAGGGAGACAGCCTGAGAGGGAGGCCAGGCATGGAGCAGAGGACCAAGCAAGGAAAAAGACTAATGTTTATTGGGTGTTGCCATGTGCCAGGTGCTCTTTTGTTAACACAGCCACTCTCCTATCACACCTACACACACACGCACGCATGCACACGTGCACCATCCCTTTGCCAGGTAAAGCATGCACCTCTCCTGGCGGTGTCCACCCTCCTGCCTCTGGGGGTTGTGTGGCCCCTCGGCGCCTCACTCGTGGATTATTGTCACCATCTTCTCTGTGGTCTCCTTGCTTCAGCTTTCAAGCCCTTCTGTGCCCAGTTGGGCCTCCTCCCACCTCTGCAGGTCTGTCCAATCACCCACGTACCTGACCCCCAAGTTATGTGCAAACCCTTCTCCCCAATGGCCCCTGCTGCCCAGCTCCTCCTTTCATCCAAACCCTCCCTGTTCTCCAAGCCCCAGCCCGGCGCTCTCCTCCCACTCTAGCACAGAGACCCCAGCCTTTGGCATTTTGACTTTCTATAAACTTCTGAAACTGATTTGGTGAACCCACTCATTTGCAATTGATCACAGCCCCATGTGTACTGCTGAACTAAAGTAGCTCTCTCACATTGCAATTTCACGTTTATAGTTCCATGTCCATGCTTACCAACCAGACAGTAAAATCCTGGAAACCATCAGAGAACAAGCCCAGCTCTCCCGCTTCCATTTTTACAGGATGTGGACGCATTGTTAGGGGTCTGGCAGACTAGACCCTCAAGGACAAAAGGATGTGATCCTGGGGTGTCCACAGTCATGTCAAAGGCTGGCGAGACACACAGGTCACCCTAAACTCCCAGCCCGGCCCTCCTGTCTCAAATATTACTCAGACACAAGTTCCTCTCTCCCAGCCGAGCTGTGGAGAAACCACAAGCCTCCCCCTGCTTTGGGCATCCCTGTACCCCTAAGACACAGCCTTGCTACCTGCTGGCCTCTGAGTCCTGCCTGTAGTGTGGGGAGCCCTGGTCCTCTCAGACCCCAAGACCTCTGCTGACAGGTGACCAAGGACTGAGAAACTCGCAAAGTATTCCCTCCTTCACCTGACATTTGAGACCTACAAGCTACATGTAAAACTGATGGCTCAGACCAGACGACTCAGAACAGCCAAGCCGAGTGGTCAAGGAAACAGGGTATTTAAATGGAGTCAGAAGGGCTCGGCCAGCTGTCCTTCCCTCCCCACCCACAGTAAGCAGGAAGGAAAATCTTGGTGTCCAAACGGGGCAGGAAACAGTTGAGGTGGCAATACAGAGGACAGATAATTGATCCAGAGTGAGAGAGGGAGGAGCTGGAGGCCATGTGTAGGCTGTAAGTTCTAAGCCTTGCTCCGACCCTGAGCAGCTGCATTAAAGACAAAACTTCCACTGACCCCTGTCGAAAAGGAAAAACAAGACCAAAAAATGTCTCTTGCCTCAGTTTACCTCCAATTACACGAGACCTAGGAGACATGAGGCCAGAGCTGCATTGGGAACCCACAAGTTGGATCCATTCGCCTCTCTGAGTTTCAGTCCTCTGACCCCAGGCACCGAGGGCCCGGACATGCCCCGACTTTGAAGCAGTCTCATGCTCTGGCTGCTGGGGTTAAGATGCTGCCAGAAAGCAGGGGGGTGGTCACAGGGACTCCTTAAGGCCCCTTCCAGCCTAAACTCACCCCTTCCTCGTTCCCTCCCCTGCCCCTCCCACCCACCCCACTTCTTGGGGACCTAGTGGGAGCCGGCAGGCGGCTGGCTAGGAGTAATTGAAAGGAGCAGATGAGAGGGGATGCGTGTCCTCCCCCACCTTCCCTGTCCCACGGGGGCGGCGGAGAAATGAAAACTAATCGAATTACAGCGCACGGCCTCCCTACCCGTGCACAGGGGCCGGGGCAGGCTGGCTGGGTGGGGTGCGGGCCAGGGGGGGAGAAAGGGGAATCACATCTGATCCACTGTAAACGTCTTGATGTGCGGCAACAGCTTAGAGGGGGCTCAGGTTTCTGTGGTGTTGGCTATATTTATCTCTGGTTCCATGCCAGCGGGGAGGGTTTAAATGGCACCCAGCAGTTGGCGTGAGGGGCTACAGGAGCTTGGGGGCCAGTGGCAGGAACAAGTCTTTTCCGACCCCATGGAGCTGTATGAGACATCCCCCTACTTTTACCAGGAGCCCCACTTCTATGACGGGGAGAACTACCTGCCCGTCCACCTCCAGGGCTTCGAGCCGCCGGGCTACGAGCGGACTGAGCTCAGCCTGAGCCCCGAGGCCCGTGGGCCCCTGGAAGACAAGGGGCTGGGGGCCCCCGAACACTGCCTGGGCCAGTGCCTGCCATGGGCCTGTAAGGTGTGCAAGAGGAAGTCGGTGTCCGTGGACCGGCGGCGGGCGGCCACACTGAGGGAGAAGCGCCGGCTCAAGAAGGTGAACGAGGCCTTCGAGGCCCTGAAGAGGAGCACTTTGCTCAACCCGAACCAGCGCCTGCCCAAAGTGGAGATCCTGCGCAGTGCCATCCAGTACATCGAGCGCCTGCAGGCCCTGCTCAGCTCCCTCAACCAAGAGGAGCACGACCTCCGCTACCGAGGCAGCGGTGGGCCCCAGCCTGGGGTAAGTGCCGCCCCACCCACTGGCCCCAGGCGGCAGGGCTCCGGAGGCACCTGCATGCATGGCCTGGGACCCCTTGGTGGGGCCCGGTCAGGGGGTGGAGCAGGTGTCAGGCTGGGCCCGGCCGTCCAGCTGACCTCCTGTGTCCCTGTGTCCTTTCCAGACAAGACAAAGACAGCGAGTAGGAGGAGCAGGTGTGGAGGGGGTAGCAGAGGACAGAAGCCGGGAGCCAGGAACCTGTCCCGAGGGAGCCAGAACTGGGGGAGGGCTCATCCCAGCGCCTGGACCCGGACCCCAAAGGCAAGGTCCAGTGCACTGCAGAAAACTGCCTGGGTCCCACCCCACCCCATTCTGGGTGGAGCTTGGCAGAGAGAAAACCCACCCTGTGTCTCTCGTGGAACCCCAGAGGGCCTGCAGAGAAATGGCCCTTGCTGGGCTGGACACTCTGCCTCCTTCACCCTTATCCAGGGTCTGGAAAAGCAGAGACCCATTTAAGCTGGGTGTCTGGTGAGGGCAGAGTCACCACCCAGAATGGAAGAAGGAAAGGTCTGGAAGCAGGAGCTCTGTGGCCAGGCAGGGACATGAGAGGAGCTGACTGTGAAGATTCTGAGATGGGGACAGCCTGTGGCCCACCCTCCAGCCACACCACAGGTGTTTCTGCCCATTGGTGGACAGAGACACCACCCAGAATGGCTGGGCCCTGACCTTGGGCCTTCACCCTGTCTTCAGGTGTCCAGTGAATGCAGCTCCCACAGCGCCTCCTGCAGTCCAGAGTGGGGCAGTGCACTGGAGTTCGGCCCCACCCCAGGGGGTAAGTGAGGCACCCCCATAACCTTGGCTCAAACCCCTCAGCCTCTCTTGAAGCCCAGGTGTCCCCTCTTACCTTACACACTGCTCCAGCCTCCTCCTTTGGCCTCCCCAGGGACCTGATGAACCCAGGGTCCCAGATAGTGAGTCGGAAGGCCCTGTGCCTCCCTGAAGCCTTGGCCAGCTAAGAGGCCGTGCTGCTCCCCAGCAGGCTCCTGTGCCTGACCTTCTCCACGGAGAGGAGAGAGGCCCTGCCCCAGGGGCCCCTGGGAACTGCTAAGTCAGCGCTGCTGAGCTGGCCCAGCAAAGGGCAGTTCAGTCTCCCAGGATACACTGCCCTGGCTTTACCTCGGAATAGCTGCTTCCAAATCCTAACCTGCTAGGGGAGTTCAGAGGGGAGGCACATGTATTCACACACACATCCACACACATGCACACATGCAAAGCACCGGGAGAGGAAAATTCCTGAGTTTTGCTCACTCACCTGTTCTGGAAAACCTGTGCCATGCCCAAGGGCTCAACCCCTGTCCTGGACCTTAGGACCCCCTCCTCGCCCAGGTAACATACTTCCAACTTCTCCTTACAGATCATCTGCTCACAGCTGACCCTACGGATGCTCACAACCTGCACTCCCTCACCTCCATCGTGGACAGCATCACAGTGGAGGATGTTTCTGTGGCCTTTCCAGATGAAACCATGCCCAACTGAGATTGTCTGCCAGGCCGGGTGTCCGAGAGAGCCCCCAGGCTGGCCATAGACACCACCACTTCTGCAATCAGGGACTCCTAAGCCAGGCTGTGCTGATGCCAGGAAGCCAGCCCTGGGGCTGCCGGATGCCAGGCTACACCCCTCCTCATCCACGCCAGGTTAACCCACCACCCAGAGACGGAATGGGTGCTCTCATTTAGCTGACTCCTTTGAGCAGAGAGCATCCTGTTTCCAGGGGACCAGAGTGCCCCTCATGTATGCCCCCTGGCTCGGGGGGCAAACTCAGGAGCTTCCCTTTGATCATAATGCAGCCTCCAACTCCACCCCCACAGTAGAAACAGTTTGAGAGACGAGACAGTGTCCTGACCCGGATAAGCCGTGCACATCTCCTGTTCTTGTCTCCACCTAATGCCAGTGGTTGGGCTGGGCCCACCCTGAATCGGGAGAGAAGAAAGGGAGAGGACAGTCCCTGTTCCCAAGTCCCCGGGGGGCCAAGCTCTTGCAGTGAATATTGGGAACCTTCCAGTGGTTTTATGTTTTGTTCTGTTCTGTGTGTTGTTTGTAAAGCTGCCATCTGACCAAGGTCTCCTGTGATGAAGTCGCAGGGGCAGGCAAGGGGGTGGGTGCGAGCAGGGGCTCGGGGGGCGATTTCTTTTCTTAACTAAGCATTGTGTGGTTTTTGCCATTGTTTTGTAATTTTCTTTTCTTTTTTGCTAACTTATTTGGATTTCTTTTTTAAAAAATGAATAAAGACTGGGTGCTGGAAGAGTGTCTGTGACAACGTGGAAGGAGAGGACACTGATGGCTTGGCTTCCCCCCCTCAGTGGTCCAGGCACACCCCAGGGACAGGGCTTTCTGGGACTGCAGCTGGCAGGGGCCTCTTGCTGGTGGTCACTAGGAACTGGGGCCCCCACTCTCCTTAACATTAGGAAGGAAGCTGGCTCTGGTCTGTAGGTGGGCGAAGACCAGATTCCTTGGAAATCTTGTAGGGCACAGAGGAAACCCTGCAGAGCATTCTGTCACACCCTAGATCCTAGACAGGGTCACAGTCTGCTGCACTATGTCTTAAATCCCAATAAGTCCACTCCCTTCCAATTAATTGAGCATGCTCACACCCCTAGCACTCAGTGATCAGGGGTGTAGAGCAGGAATTTGTGGGTTCCCCTCCCTAACCCCTGCCCCTCCGCTGGTGTGACTTTGCCAAGAACCCAGTAGGGAAGCAAGAGGTGATACATCAGGGTGATGGGGTCAGACACTGCTGCTTCTTTGCAGGCTAACTAGCTTGTCCCCTCACCACACCCTTCTGTCCTTCGAGGCTGGAGGGGATTCTGACCTCAGCCTACAGCTCAGAGGATGAGGCAATTCTGCTGGGGACTGGGGGCTAGAGCTCACAAAGAACAATCACAGGAAGGAGAAACACGGACTCTCTTCACATGGGATGCTATTTTCCCAAGACTGGCTTCCTGAGGGGAGAGAGGTGGAGAACTGAGAAAAAAGATTTCTAGATAGAGATTACATAAGGATTTAGCTGGAGATGCATCAGATGCTAGAATTTGAATGGACCATGAACATCTATGAAGAACTTTATTAATTCACCTGCTTCAGGTTAAGTTTGTCTGATTTACTGCAAATTAGAAGTGTCAGAATCATTACAGAAGTCTAGGGATTTAGAGCATGGTACATTACAGCCCCACTCAGTTCTTCAGGGCCCTTGACAATACACTTAACCCAGTTTTCCCCAGTGTCTATGAATTAGAGTGTGACAGGCTCTGGTGCCCGTTCTGCACTTTTGGGCTCAGCTAGACCGTCTCTCCTACACCTGCCCTGCTGACTTGCTCCTGAAGGTGGGACTTGCTCCAGAAACTCTGCCTAGGGACAAGAAGAGGAAGGAAGCCTCAGAGCAGGGTCCAGAGCCCACGTGAGGGTCCAGAAGGAAGGGTCTCCCCAAACAACCAGTCAGAACTGGGGATTTGGGGAATCACAAACCGACCTAATCTGCCCATTTGTGGGATTTCCTACTTCTTGAGTTTGTGTCACTGTGTTTACAGCCTGATATTGGAAGGGCTGGAGAGGACCACCTGGATCATTTCCACGGCTCTTCCATCTCCCTCAACCACTGCTCTTGGAGATGAGCAGGCAACATGCCAGGGCCTTAATGCCTTGGCTCTCGAATCCACACTTACTCCTGTATTATCCACTGAACATAATGAACTACACATTCAAGGGTGATCTGCTCCCCTCAGGCTTTCTGTCCTCCCAATGCTCCTGGGGTAGATACAACCCCACCCCCTTCTTCCTGGGGGCTTCGGTGGCCAAGAAGGGCACTCATCTCTACCAAGAAGCTGATAGGTTCCGGAGTTGCTGGATATATTTTTAAAGTTTATTCCTCTCCACTTATCGTGTCAACTGGAAGCTGAGGTTCACATTCATAATCTGGGAAGAATGAACAGTCCTCAGCAGTGGCTGTTAGGATCACTGATCCTGACCATTGTCAGGTGTGGCCACTGCTTATTTCTTTGCCAGTCCTAAAGTCCGTTCGCCTCCCGCCAGGTAAAGAGAAGCTGCCAAATCCCACAGTGTGAATGGCAAGCTTTGGCAAGCAGGAGACCAGGCTCACAAGTTATTTGCACAGAATAAACAACCGTCATCAATGCACAGGGACTTTCTTAATTAACAAATTAACAAATGCTTAGCCTTCACAACTGAATTACAGACGAGTCTGAAATTAATGGATAATGAGTGTTCTTTAGGGAAATTAGCTTAAATTCCATCTCCAGTGGAAGGACCCACAATAAAGCAAACTGGGTTAATCAAATGTTGCCTAATGATGGACTTGAGGGAATCCCACTAGAAAAGGTAAGAATTACTTGAAATTAACATACCAATTGTCAGTGTGTAAATAGGAACTTCTTAAAGTGTTCAGATAATTAGTGTGAATTGCAGAATGCTTCAAGTGCTATTTGTTGCACTCCAGTAAACATTTTTAGGTCTCTAACTTCTCAAAGGAATCTATTTGCAAACTGGAAAACCTTTCTAAGTGCTCCAGGTGTAGCAGTGATTGGACCATCTGGAGGGGGTTGGTGGGGGGGTGGGACAATGAAGAGTGACAGGAGTACCTAGTCAGCTATCTATCACAGGGATAAAACACTATTCCCAGCATGTCACGTCCCTTGGACTTGTCTGCATTCCTGGCTGCTGGGCTCCAGGCTGGGGCAGAGATGCCAGGACATGAGCTAAGGCTCACAAAGTACTGAAGGCCCCCCAATGGGCTGGGATCTTAGCTAAGGAGGTTCAGTCCTGGCCCCGGTGTGAGCCCCAAATCTCCACCCCACGTCAGTTCTGGCCATGCCTCACTGCTCAGTCATGGGCGACCACCAGACCCAGACTCTCTAGCTCTCTGTTGGAACATTCCTATAGGAGGGAAAGTAATGCTCTAGGAAAGAAACCTAGATTTTTTCTTTCTACAAATGCTGAGAGAAACATGATGTTGGGGTCTCATCTCAGGCTCAGGATGTCCAAAGTCAAACTCATCTTTCCACAGACGTCCGCTCCTTCTGCATTCCCCTTCCTGATGGATAGCTGGGAAACTGCAGTGTTCCTGGATTCCTTCAGCTACCATTCCTGTAGCCAGCTGGTCACCAAGGCTGGTCAACTCTACCTTTGGAGAACTGTACACGGAGAGGGTGGGAGGCAGCCCCACCAAGGTACAGGCACTAGGCCAGGACCATCCCTCACCTGTGAGCCCTCCCTGGGTCACAGGTTGTCTTGTCTTGATCCTGCCCTGTCATCTGTGCCCGTGGATCCTGCAGTCCTGTACTATCAGTGTTTGGGCCACTGTTGGCCTTGGAAAGGGCCCAAGGAGGTATGTGTGCTACGCTGCCTTCTGGGAGTTCACCACTTGAGTGAGCAAAAGAAACAGCCCCATGAAGGTCACAGGAGCCGAGAGTCACATGAGCAGCACAGACACAGGGGGTTGGCAAAGGGGCAGGGGGCAGCATAGCCGGGGGGCAGAGGCATTAGCTCCCTTAAAAGAGAAATGACATTTGTGAAGCGCTGCTGGCACCAGGTCAGAAGTTCAACATACATACTGTAGTTAAGGACAAGGCCCTGTAGTCAGGAAGATCTACGCTTGAGACTTGTATCTGCCTCTCACTAGCTGTGTGGTCTTAGTCCTGTAACTTCCTGTTCTGCAAAACAGTGAAGATGATACATCGCAGGGCTGTAAGGACTAAATGAGCCGATACACTGAGCATGCTGAGAACAGTGTTTGGCACACAATACTTCTCAATGATGATTAGCTTTATTTAATAAGAATCCTTATAAAAAACCCTCTCATTCATTTATTCATTCGAGTATGTATGTCCAGGGGTATAGAGATCGACTAAAGGGGCTTCCTCACAGCGCACTGTGGGAGAGGGCAAGGAGACCAGGGCCATACGGCATCGCGGTGGGAGCAGGGCCCAGGGGGGCAAGGGGTTATCGGCGACCTGATTCTGCTGGGGGGGGGTGGGGCGGGGCAATGCCTCCCAGGGGAGCTTGAAGTGGGTCTGGAAGATTCACAGCTACGAAGGCACGGGACACTCTCTGGCTGCCTTCAGGTGGTGGCGCCACGTGGGCAGTGTTTCTGAGTCAGGCCGACTTGGGATTGGGGGCAAGGGAGAGAGGGCACTGGAGCCAGGGCTCAGGTGGCTTTGTCTGCCACATGGAGGAGTCGGACCCTGATCTGGAAGAGCTGGGGGCTGCCGCAAGGGTGAGTAGTGATGGGACTGGAGGGTGTTTAGGCGCAGTGACCCTGGCAGCAGTGGGAAATGCTGCAAGTAGGCAGAGCAAGTCAAGACCAGGCGAGGAGAGAGGAAGAAGGAAATAAGTCAAGCCCAGCACCAGGGCTCCTCGCTCCTCCTCTTTTCCTCTACTCCCTCGGCACAAGCAGCCCAAGCCTTAACCTCTCTAGCAATCCTGTGGTTTTCTAACAGAAGGTTATTGACTATACATTTTTACAATTATGATACTTGCTTCCCAGAGGACGGCAGCCCTTAGGACTGTGAAAGAAGCTCGACCTGGCAGGTGAGCTCAAAGTTCCAAGAAAGACCAGAGCCATTTGCACATTGCCTGAAAACCAGGTTGTTTATTGGCACGTACGCACCACACGCACACTCACACACACCCACACACACTCCTGATGCACTGCGCCGGGACAGTACGGAGAAGGGGCCTGACAACGTACAGGAGGCTGGGGAGGGGCTCAGCTCACAGGTGACTCCGATAAAAAATATATTGACTGTGAGGCCAGGGGTTAGACCAAAACCACAGCCCTCCACCACTGTGTACATGGACTTCTCTTCTCCATCACCTGCACGCAGTGCTGCCTCAGGTGCCCTGAACAGCCCGGGGCCTGCCAGCTGCCACCTTATGAAATGACCAACCATGACGGGGCAAAGTTGTGCAGGAGGGACCAGGGTTGAATCTCCCACTGAGCAAGTCCACCGAGAGCCCCCTGAAGAATTCAAATGACCTTGTCGCCCCCAACTCCACCCATCTTGGGAATCTGAAGAGTCTCTACAACCTTAACACCCACTACACAGAGATAGGGACTCTTTCTCTCCATGCAGCTCATTCTCTGCTGAAGAACTCTTTCTGCTCCACCCTGACAGACAGGGAAGGCAGGGTGCCATGAGAGAGAGCCAGCATAGGCGGCTGCCTTACCCACACCCAGGGGAGCTCATGCAGCCCCCCGCCAGGGGACCCCTCCTCTGCTGAAGAGCAGCAGAGGCTCTGAGCACTGCACTGACCCGGCTCCACCACTGCTCCCGTTAGCCCACCTGCTAGCCCAGCCCCCGCCGGAACCCAAGTCGGCTGGGTTGCAAGCCAGCTGCTCAGCCACCTGTAGGAGGGCACCATGCTGGCCTCTCTCCAGGAAGCATGTCCAGACACTTCCTCTCCTCTCACTTGGAGGAAGCCCTGGGTTCTGTCAACCCCCTCTGAACTTGGGTCCCAAACACTTCCAAGCACCTTGGCAGAATGAGGAGGTGTGAGAAGAGGATGGAATGACACTCCTACCAAACCAGGACCTGTATCCCTCAGGTACCACCACAATGCTGGGAAACGCAGTGGAAGGGCTGGAAGCTGGCATGTCTCAGCAGCATCTGGAGGAGGCAGACCCCACCCACTAAAAGAACCTGAACAAGAGGTGGACAATTTCGGGACAGGCAGGAGAGTGAGGCTCTTCACTATCATTGGATTTTCTGGATCTGGGACAGGACTCACTGAAGGGGAAGATGTATTTCTCCCCAGGACACAGCAAAAGAAGCCTCAGACTACCTTTTTCCCAAACCTGATTTGAAAGTCAATGTATATTCAACCCAGCCATTAGGGTTCACTCTTATGGGCTGGATTCCTAAAGCAGCGGGGCAGGTGAGGACAGCACAGGAAGGATGCTGGGAGCACCCCTGGAAGTGCATGGTTAGCTCTGTTCTGCACCAGAGCAAGAGCAACAAAATGCCCCAGCCCAGCAGCGGCTCCACGCTGCACCTGGGGCAGAAGGCATTCCCATGGTCCTTTGGACTTAAGGCTGGCACAGGCTCACCCTCCAGCACCTCTCACTGGGTGGGGGGGCTGAGAGTTTCACAAAACATCCTTATGCTTGACTCAAAGCTCAGAGGCTCATTTCTCTCAGATTCTTCCCAAACTCACGCTTGGGATTCCTGAGATGAAGCAAAGGCCTGGCCTCTCCACCTTAGCCTTCCTCCTCCCCAGCCTCGCCATCCTGAAGGATGATGGGCCTTCTGCAGCCCTCCCTGGCCCCCAAGGAGGTCCTGGAGGCAGGAGCCACAGTTGGAGAGATGAGTTGAGGGAGGGGCAATTCCGGGACGCAGGTAGGGACCAGAAGGAGAAGGACCCAGGCAAGGCAA
The DNA here is from genome assembly GCA_032199065.1 of Smutsia gigantea. NCBI lineage: Eukaryota > Metazoa > Chordata > Mammalia > Pholidota > Manidae > Smutsia > Smutsia gigantea. The sequence goes on from JAVSCE010012832.1 coordinate 214,834, forward strand.
AGTCTGTAGTGCCCTTTTCTTGGAAGAACTGTCCCCAGCCCTCGGTGTGGTGTCCTGGTCTCTGGGGGCTGTGGCAGTCCAAGCCAGGCTAGGCCCAGAAGAGGGAGGGTGGGGTCACACTCACCCTGGGCTGCCATCCTCCCCCTCCCTCCCAGAGCCCCAGGCAAGGCCAAGCTGGTTGCCTCCACAATAGGGGAGGCCCAGCCACACCCACAAGAGACTGACAAAGGGCACGCGGTGGGACCCCAGGGGCCCCCGGGTAGTGGGATGCTGAGGGGGTGGATGGGTATATACTGAGGTCCAGGGCAACTGGGAAGTCACGGATGTGGCCAGGAGCCGTGAGAGGCAGGGGAACGAGCAGGAGTCAGGGCCAGCCAGCTGGTGAGACCCAGGAGCAGGCGGCCCGCCCTGGGGGCCTTGGCTGGGGCCGTGGCTAGTCTCGGAAGGCAGAGAGCATGTGTCCGTACAGATAGTGGGAGTGGGCTGTGAGAGAGAGAGAGAGAGAGAAAGAAGCATTGAATGATGAGCTGGGAAGTCTTCCCTTGGGAAACCGGGGTTGCAAGGCATCTGCGGTGTGCTTGCAAGAGCAAAGCGCCCACGGCCAGAGGAAGCAGGAAGGGCAAGCCGGGCAGTGCGCGGGCAGGGCTGGAGCGGCAGGGCCGGGCCGCGGCCAGGGGCAGGCGCGCGGGGAGGCCCGGTGCGGGGCGCCGCGCCCCAGGGCCCGGCGCACTTACCCCGCACCGCGGGCAGACCCCCGTCAGACCCGGGCCGGGAGGCGGGGTCAGCAGGAGTAGGTCCGAACCGTGGAGGTCTCCAGTCTCTGCGCCCCCGCCATCCCGGCTGGGAGCAGGCGCGGCCGGGGAGAACACACAGAGCGGCGGGTTAGCGGCGCACACGCCCGCCCGCCCGCGCGGCCCGCCCGGTTAGTACAGCTCGGCCCAAGCCCGCGGGGCGCCTGCCTCCGGCCGCACAGGGCGCCAGCGCCCGCTCCGCTCCACCGCACCCAGCCCGGGCCGCGGGCACCTCACCTTCAGGCATGATCTTCTTGGGCGGGGCTGCCGGCGGCTGCAGGGGCCCCAGGGTGGCCGCGCGGAAGCCCGCCGGGAGCGTCTCCGCCGAGGCGCTGAGCATGCCGCCGCCGTGGGGGTCCCGCGGCCGGAAGCGCTTCCTCCAGGAGGGCGCGCGGCGGAACACCTTGTCCTCCCCCTGCACCAGGGGACACGCGGAGGCCGAGTGTGCGTTGGAATTGCCCCCCCTCACTCCCTGCCTGGGAGAGGGGCAGTCATGTTTGGCAGTCTAGGGGTACCACTCCTGTCCCTTTGGAAAGAAGGGGGCAAGGCCATGTCCTCTTCTGGCCCTTAGCTTTTCCATCTGCAAAATGAATCTGGCTTAAGTGGATGACTCCCAGGGGCCCTTGAAACTGAGCTTTCCCATCTCTAGGGTGGGAGAAGCCCCTGGGGAGGGGAGGACGGGTAGGGCTAGTCAGATCTGTCGTCATCCTGCAGTTGAACTGTTTCCCTAACCCACTCCAATCATCTCAAACTGGACTTCAGGGGGGGCCACTGACTTTTCAAGTATTCCTCTTCTCAGTCCCATCCCGTGGCAAGTGGTCCCCAGCCAGCCCCCATCCATCTCCTCTTGCCCACGGTATGGCTGCAGCTCCCATGTGCTGGAGGAGCACTGGGTCAGGAGTGAGGAGACCTGGCTTCCATTTTACTTGCTGTGTGACCCTGGGCAAGTTAAGTGACCTCTCTGGGTTTCACTTTCCTTTTCAGTAAAATAGGAATAACATTATCTGCCCCACCTCTTTCCCAGGCTGACTGTCCCTAATGGATCAGGTGAGAGCAGCCTGAGAGTGACAGGTCAGGCCGATAGCCAATCAGAGGCAGGCTCTTCCAAAGGACACGGGCAGCTTCCATATGCCAGCCAAGCCCCCACACAGCTATCTCTGCCACAGGGCATCCAGAACCATAACCTTACAGGATGTTCCTCTACAAAAGCCACCCCCCCCACCCCCCACCTCACCCTGCTCGACAGCCATGCTTGATTTCCCTCCACCACGAAGTGCAGGCAGAGCGCTACCACAGGAACAAGGGGCGCTAACCCACTAGGTCGAGCCTCAACAAACCCTCCCAGCCCCAGCCCCATAGGGTTTGTTGCCTGGGCCCTGAGGAAGCCGATGCTCCCATCAGTTCTTAGCACCATGTACCTCTGTCATTGCACTTGTCCTGGGGCTGTTTTTACACATATTTATGAGATTGATTCATTAATCTTTCTCTTTCCTCCTCTACCCCTCTCTCCCTCTCTCTCTTTCAAATTCTACACTCCATGGGACAGACACCATGAGGTTTTCTGTTCCAACTAATGTATCCACACCCCTGAGTATGCCCAGGGAACATTATAGACAACAAATATACGTTAAATTAACAGAGGGCAGCTGGCTTCCTTTGCAGGCATCCCAGCCCTGAATTCATCAGGAACTCTCCTCATTATTTCTGTCCTTCACGTGATCCTGCCCTTAGTCCAGCCCAGAGCCCTGTCCCTTTCTCACTCTCTCATCCCCACCCACCCCATCTCTCTCATTCTCTCGCTCCTTCCACCTTCAGCCAACCCTAAGGACTTGCTTCTGTATTCCTTTCACACCCCTCATAGTCAGATATTCTTTCTGCTCTCCTCCTTACAGCTCTTGAGTCCTGCTCTTGAGTAGAAGAGAATTGGATGCAGCCCTCCAGGACCCTGAAGCTTGAGAGGGGAAACTGATAACCAGAACTGACAGAGGAGACCCTTGGCAAGGGACAGCTCAAGGTTGTGATGGTGCGCAAAATGACTAGACAGGAGGCAGTCTCCTTGGATCTCTGGCCTCCCCTCTGCCCACATCCACCACCAAAAATCTTACTTATTCCCAGGACCTGGCCCTCTCCTTTAAGCATCCTGCAAGAACCAGTCCTCTTCAGCCCCATACTAGCTGCATCCCAGAAAGCCCTCCATGCTGCCAAGATGACATCACCTGCTCAGTAACTCCACCTAATGTCTGAAGCCGGACAGGCTGCTCCATGTGCTTCCAGGAAGCAGCAGGATGTAGGGGAAAGAGCACAGAAATCAGACACCCTTCTGCCCCAGTCCCGCTCTACCATGCATCAGCAGGTGACAGCAGGTAAGTTACCTCTTTGAGTTCTAGTTCCTAATCTGCCGGAAGGGATATAACCTGTCTCACATGATGGTCGTTAGAATAAAGTGATATTGTCAGCATATAGCCTGTGACCACTGCGCTACCATGCATCACCCAATTCCTGGCCCAGAGTGGGCATCCAAAGAATATTTTTGTAAGGATTGAAGGAATAAATAGCTTTCTAAGTTAGACAGCACCATACTAACACATATGGGAGTCATTTTTCCAGACATCAAAAGATGCTAAGATTCTAGGTGTGGTGGGAATAGGAGGGCCCACACTGCAGGGGCAGTGGGAAAATTAAGATCTCAGATAGTGGGGACAGCTTGGTGTAGGGAGGGTCTGCCAGTTCATCTCCTTGACTGGAATTCAAACGTGCACACACACACAATGTGTATTATCTTCCCTATAATGTATATTGTGTGTGTATATAAATACAACACACTCCACATTTCAAGGCACTCTGTGAAGAAAACATTCCTACACAAATCATGTGTATTCCTGAGTGTGTCTCATCTGCTGAGGCAGCACAGCCATCCCACAAAGGAAGGCGTTAGCCCTGTTAAACCCAACTAAGAAGGGGCCAATTGGTAAGTAGGTGACACTAATGGAGTCCCCCAGAAGTGTAACCAGAGGCCATGGTGAGGGCAGGGGTGTGGAGAAGAGAAAGCTGCTCAGACAGCAGGAATCAGAAACAGATTTGACTGAAAATGGACAAGCTAAAAATAACTAGCCTGGGCTCTTTGTTAACTTGTTAGAGCCACGGCAGCTCAGACAGACCTGGCAGGCAAGGGCAGGCAAGGTGGGTGGGAGGAAGGGGTGGGGTGGGCAGAGGCAGCAGGGGCTGAGGAGGGGCTGCGGCCTCAGGAGACAAGTGTGCTCCGGCAGGTGTCCCAAGGGGAGCACTTTGCCTTGGAACTCGGGGGTCTCCCAGTCATGGTACAGCCTGAATTCCAGGGGAAGGCCTGACAGAAGCCAGGAGGAGGAACTGCCGCTTCAGTGTGCGAGGCCCAGAGGGGAAACCTTAGCTTGGCATGAGGGAGACGCAAGAGTGAAACTAGAGAGGAAGCTGGCATGCTAAAGCCCATTAGCTGCACCGAGGAGCAAGTGAGCCAGCCTGCCATACACCTACGGGACCTCTTATAAGGTCTCCCTCCAAACAGCCATGCCACTGCACTGAGGGGGGCCTGGGAGCAGGCCCACAGCTGTGCTCAGAGCACTCGGGAGGGGGGGTCTGAGACCTAAGGGGAAAGGTTCTCCCCAAAGAGATGACCTTTGGGGACCCCAATCCTGTGTGGTCAGGAGGCTGGGGCATAGTGTGGGGGGATGCTGGAGGTGGCACAGAGAGCAGCCTATAGCTTCAGCACAAGGAAGCAGTGTCCTGGCTGAGCCTTCCCAGGGTCGCCTATCCCCTACGGCTCTCCTCTCTTACTTAGGCTGCCCAGGAAGCCTTGGCCCAAGGAAGCAGAGCTCAGGAACTTCGATCCAATTAACCCACAGTGACCGAGCCCCCAGGGCCCCAAATTCACAGCCGGGTACTTACATCCTCCAGCTTCCGGTCTGTGCCCAAAGCCAACAGGTTGTTGAACTCTCTCTCCATCACCTGGCGTGCCTGGAGTCCACAGGGTGGGAGGGGCATAGTTAATGACCCTGTGAGCCCCGAGGCAGAAATGGAACTGCTAGTGAGTTTAACCCAGTAGCCTCTCCATGCTGCTTCTTTAAGCAGACAGACCTCAGTGTCCTCTTAGGAAGTGGAGCTGTAACCCTTAGGATTCTTTCATATGGAGCAAATTAGAAAACTAATCATTTTAACAAGCAGGATCACAGAACACATGGATGGACACACTTCACCTACATGGGGAAAAACCCACATTTTGTGTATAAGAGAAAATCATGCCTTACTACCTTTCTAGAGGGGAAAAGAAGCGTGCAGACCATCGATAATAAGAATTTAACTTATTTAAAGAAACATATTCCATAAGGCTCCACATCAAAACTTTAAGTTAGGAAGTCGCTCTGTTGTGGGTATTGGTGGCTCCTGAGCTGAGTGACCTTCGCCAGGCCTCCTAGGGGCTTAACTCATTAGGAGATTGGGGGAAGCCTGAAACAAGAAAGTTTTCAAAACTGCCACCAGATATTTGTAACCATTTTTGATGAAGGGTTCATATGGTGTGAGCTCCCACTGTCTCTAATAGCAAAGCCAAATGACCGGGTCAGGAAATTCAGACAGGTTAGAAAGCAGCAGATGGGTACCCTGCTGCTGTTTACAGATGCATGGCTAGCCACAAAACTGAACGCATTTCAAGACAGGAAACAAAAGATAGAGAAAAACAAGCCCGTTTCTGGGTGGGAAATATTAACCATCGATTCCACAAGGACAATCTTGGGAACATAATATTCTTACAAACAAGCGGAGAGGCAAAGCATAGCACATTTTCCAAGTATCCAGGTGACACTGCTCCTCTGGGTAGGGACAGGTGAAGGTGTCACTCATAAACTTCAGAAACATCTCACAAAGCTGTGAGTGGGGCAAGAAAGCAGCAGACAAGGTGGAGGTGGGCAAGTAGAGAACAACTGCCTCTGGGGGAAATCCAAGCTCTTCTAAGAGAACCAGGGGATCTGTGCTCTCTGTTCTGACCAGCTGGGGGGGTCACTGCAGACAGCCTGTAGGATACACTGGCCCTGTGTGCTGCCGGTCACCCCCAAAAGGCCACCATGCCACCCCAAACCACGAGCCAACACAGCACTATCCTCGCACAAGCCAAAGCGCGTATGCTCCCAGAATAGCTTCGGTAGCTTTGGTGGCTGCATTTCAAGAGACCTGACAGCTGCAAACAGTCCAGGCAAGGGCAGCTAAAGTAATCAGGACACGGAGGCGAGTCTATATGAGGAAAGGCTAAAAGAATTAAGACCACTTCATCTGGAGAGACAAAGGCCTGGGCCCAGAAGCAACACAATTGGAGTTTATGAAGTCACTAAAGGTGGTAGCTGGTCAAATCTAAACACCCTTACCTAACCTAGGAGTTTTGGACAAGGCAGTTCCCTTCCCCAGGGGGAGCCCAATGGGGCATATTCAGGAAGAATACTATCAGGAAGTACTTGGTACAGCAGGCAGGACTTCTGGAGTCCATTACTCCAGGAAGTCAGAAAGGCCAAACATAAATAGGTTCAAGAGAATCTAGATATATTCTTGGATGACAGCTCCATCATAATTATGAAATGTAATTTAAGGAGACATCGAATCTTCAGAGCTGTTGACAGGGAGACAGAGCCCTGGCATGGAGAGGCTCTGAGCTGTTATTTGGTATACGTAGCTTTCTTAAGCCTGAGGCCCCAGGAACAGACCCCGAGGGTAGAAGACAAAGGAGATATGGACTTTCTGGTGTCTTCACACCCAGGGCTAGTTCTCTTCTTAAAAAAGTCAGGTCAGAAAAGCAGGCTGAGGAAGAGGGAGGCATAGAGTCTCAGCTGCAAAGATGGGGTTGGGAGGAGAGCGGGTGCCCGTGCAGGGAGGGAAGCAGCACCGTATCCGGGCCCCTGCTCAGGGTGCTCTGGATGTGAAGGACATTTGTTTCCTAAGAGCTGGGTTACTCACAGGAACCACCTGGAGGTTTGAAGACATTGGGATTCCCTCTGGAACAGGCCTCAGAAAAGCCCCCTGCAAATCTGTAAATCTGTACATGTAAGAGAACAAGAGAGCTGGGGAGAGGGAGAGACTGAGATTGACCGATTAAAGGGACACCAACCTGGGTGTTCTGCGTGGGGACCTGGAGGACCAGGGCCAGAGTGTTGTGGTCAAAGTTCTCATCCAGGGCCAGTAGGGCACCGTGCACGCCACTCTCCTGCAGGTTCCCCGCATAGTCCCGAAGCCCAATAGACTGGACCCAGTGAACCACCTGGTCATTGGTCCAGACCAGCACATCTGGAGGGCAGTGGAAGAGAGGAGGCAGAATGAGACAGGAGAGTTGGCTGAGGCCCCTCTAGGGATAGAAACAGAGCTCCCTAGACCTACAACTCCAGGCTGCCTGGCTCCCAACTTTGTGTCTTCTTTCTGCCCTTACTGGTGCCTGGGCTCCTGGAGAACCTGCCCCACCTCACTCCATCCCTGCCAGCCTGCAAGACTCAGGGGCAGGCCACCAGCTTCCTGGCTTCCTCCCCAGAGCCCTTGCACAGGCCATCACCTGACCCCCAAGCTGGGCTTGCCCTCTTCTTAAATTCTTTCCACCTTTGTAGAAGTCTCTTCTCAGACCTGCCTCTTTCCTGCCGACCCCTACCCAGCTCACCAAGTTTCACAAGCACTTTCTCACACCAGAGAGAGCACTGTCCTGGGGAGTCCTTGCACGTGTCCAGTTGGTGGCCATTGTCTGGTGGGAGGAGGCACAGCTGACTGGGCAGGTGCTATTTCTTCTCCACCAGTGTCCTTTGGGCATGGACTCTGTCTCCCTCATCAGACCGGGAGCTCCCTAAAGTTGGGGCTGTCTCCTCCCTCTCTGATCTCTCAGGAGGCACAGAATGCCCCCTCTCCCTCTGCTCAGCCCAAGCAGGGATCAGCAGGGCAGCCCCACCTCTCCCCTCCTCGCACCTCTCAGCAGACCACTGAGCCCAGCAGGCTTACCCTTCATCTCATGCTGGCTTTCCTCACGCCTCTTCTCCAGCTCCTTCCGATCATAATTCAGCCTCTTCAGACACATGATGCCATACTGAAGACTGGTTCTGCAGGCACACAGTCCCTGAGCTAGAGCCTCGGTGGGCCACGTCCCTGCACATCCAGCACCAGCCACGGCACGTCCAGACCTATGTCCTCCGGCACAAAGAGCACTGTGGCCCGCGGGCTCCTTCTCAGGGCTTGTGTGTGGCCCATCCCAAGGCTACTTCCCTCTCTCTGCTTACCCGTGTCTTTCCTCTCAGCCTGGGAGTGGCCCTATGACTGAAGCCACATGCCTACTTCCCCAACATACACACCCAGCACTAAATGACAAAGACCCCTACAGATAGCCCTTTGTATCCCTGCTTCACTCGGAGTCCCTACAGTGGCCTACAAGATGCTCCCTGATTTACTCCTTACACTGACACCCCTGCTGTTCCTCACTTGGCCTATGCGCTTCAGGGCCTTTGCACTGCCTGCTCCCTCTGCCTAGAACCTTCCCCTACCGACTGCTGCATGACTCCCCCCCTTGTCTCTTTTAAGTCTTTGCCCAAGTGTCATCTTCTCAACTCGACAGTCACTTGTCCACCTGATTTAAAATTGCAAACCATCACCAACCCCAGCCCACACTCCCAACCCCCTCACCCTGATCTAATTTTTTTCCTCGCACTCTTTATCTATTAACATACTATATATTTACTGTTCCTTGTCTGTCTCTCCCAGTTAGAATGTATGCTCCATGAGGACTGGGACAGGTTTTGTTCCCCAGTGTATCTCAAACCCCTAGAATAGTGCCTGGCACAGAGTAAATGCCATCCATGCCTAATGAATGAAGTGAAATAATTCACAGGAAGTACTAAACGTATGTAAAGAGCAGCAGGTGCATAGAAAGTACTCTAGAAATAATACCTAAGCCAGGCCAAGAGCCATAGAATCTGTAGGTTAGAAGGGACCCCACAGGCCATCAGCCCAAGCTCCCATCTAAAGCAGGAGGCCCCCGCAGCAGCTTCTGAATAGTGTGAGTCTTCTGCGCAAACACCGCTTGTGACAAGGAGCTACTACCTCATGAGGCAACTCATCCGCTCTTGGCAGCTTTCACAGTAGCGGGCTTCCTCAACGTAAACGCTGCTCTGTCCCTCAGCCTCTCTGGGTTTTGTCATCTATAAAATGGAGTAGAATAGAAGGTGCCTGCCAACTCCCACTGCTTCTCATTCTATTATTGAGGCCATTGCTTTGTAAGATTCAATTATCCCTTCTCTCCCCTCAGCTCTACCCAGGCAGCCCTCCTGCCTAGAACAACCCCTTTTAGCTCACAGATGGCACTTCTAGGAACTCATCTCTGGCTCAGGGCACCCATTCATTGCTCAAGCCACTGGTTTAAGCTTTGGTCCACTGGTGGGGGCAGAAAAATATACACCTCCTAACTGGAAATGTCTTTTGTCTAATTTCAATCTCACTGTGATTTTCAGTGTGGTTCATATGACTTTCAAAGCTGCTGCCAGCATTGCAAAATACAAAGGTCCTAATGCAGATCAACCTGGGTTTGAACGCCAGCTCTGCCACTTCCCAGCTGGGTGGCACTCGGCATATATGAGATGAGGTCATACTTCGGCAGGGCTGCAATAAGCCTTAAAGGCGACCACAACGGGGGTGCTTAGTGCAGCCTCTGGGACATCAGAAGCACTGAGCAGTGGCCCCATTGTGAGGACAACCTTGCTGATCACTGTGTGTGCTGGTTCTCCTACCCAAACAGGAGATCCTCCAGGAAACCTCCATAGAACACTTTGCTCTGAGGAAAACAGCTCTGAGTTGGGTGTCAAGAAAGAAGGAGGTTGGCTCTGTTCTGTAACCACCTGGCTGAATGACCTGGTGACACTCATCTCTGTTGGACTTGTTTTCCCCAGCTGAAAAAGGAGAATTTATAAATATCCCTTTCTTGTCATGAAAAGTTCTGATTTAAAAGAATTTTTAAAGCTAGAACATGGTTATGAAATACTAAGTGGAATAAAACCAGGTATATACAGAGCTGAGGTAAGGAATGTGGAAATGCTATAGAAAACCTGAATACTCGAGACTGAGAGCTGAACTCAGAACCATGTGAACAGGCTGAGAGTCCCGCCAGGGGCCTGGGCAGAGAGTCATGGGGAGGACGTCCCCATGCTGGGGGGCACCAGGCTGCTGGGCCTCTAGGAGGCCAGGCACATCCAGGCTGGGCAGGGGAATGGCCTTTCCTCCTTAGCCCTATCAATCACTGAGGGAGGGACAGGTGCAGCTGAGCCTGGCAGCCTCTGGGACAGAGACAAAGACTCCCTTTCAGCCCCAGTGGTGAGGGAGGGCTGGCGCAGAGGGAGGATGCAGCTGGGAGCTCCAGCATAGGAGGCTGTCCAGGGTGGTGGCAAGAGAAGTGGACTTTAGTCAGGAGACTTGCACTCCACGCCATCCCAGAGCTGCTCCTCCCTCTTCCTCCTTTTGCTCAGGCATAAAATGGGGAGACTAACCAGATCCCTTCCGGATTTAACTTTCCGTGGTTTGCGAGTCAGAGAGACCAAGAGACAATCTGCAAGGCCCCAAGAAAACCTTGAAAAGCCACACACCCCAGCCCCAACCTTTGTCCCATTATCCACTCTCCTGGGTTTGAGCGCCAGCTGTACCACTTCCCAGCTGGATGGCACCCAGCATATGTGAGACAGGGGTCACACTCTCCTGCAGTGGGCATTAAACGTAAAAGACAGAAGACCTGGCTCAAACAGCAGCCTGTGATTTGAGGCTAGATGTTAAAGTTTCCGAAAAGCTGTCAATTCCTGGAAGCAACACCACGCACCTTGCTCTCCAACCCAAATGCTTCCTGGGGTCAAGCACATAGTGCAAATGAGAGAAGCAGGCTGCAGGGGGTGGGGAAGACCTGGAGGCTCATCTGAGGAGGGCTGCCAGCCCTCAGCTCCAGCTGGTCGTCTCTGTGCTAGAATGTGTCAATAGAGCTTTCGATTTTTCAAGAGAAGCCAGACATCCAGAATTTTGTGTAGAATTTCCTAGTGTTTAAATACTGGCAACTAAATTCATACTTTTAAAAATACGGTGTGGGCCAAACAAAGCACATCTGTGGGCCAAGTTCTGCCCACAGGCTGCCAGTTGGGGACCTCCACTGCACACACTTTTAAACAGATCTTTCCAGCAGGAAGAGGAAAGCACTGAATGACAGCCTGTATGAAAGGACATGAGTTCAAAGCCGAGAGGCGCAGATCTGGGATGCTGGCAGGGCAAGGGCTAGAAAGACCTTTCAGCTTGGAAGGAATTCGACACCTAAACTGGATGCTGGGTTCTGTTTGAGTCTTTGCAGGGTAAACAGAGAGAAGTCAGCAAACCTAAAGGCAGGTAATGAAACTCAGACCTAGCAGGGATATCTCCAAGAAAGTGAAGCTAAAGACAAATGACTTTCTGTCTTAAGGGCTGGAGGTGTGAAGACCAAATCCTCAAACTGTAGGATGAGAGGTGGATCAGCTTTGGAAAGAGGGAGCCCTGTGATCATCCAGAACAGGTCACGTTGAGAGATGGAGGCACTTCTTTTCCTGGGGGTGGAACCTCTCCCGCCCCAGCTTGGGGAGCCCCACATCAGGGGTGGCCCTGGCTCCAGCCTACTCACCGGTGGAAGCTGTCCACCATCTTCAGGTGTACCCGCAGGTCCTTCTTGGTGAGGTGGTCCAGCATGCGAGCATCTACCAGGCACTCCATGAAGTAGCTGCGGTACTGGGGAAGGCCCAGGCTGGGCAGCCACTCATTCCCAATCCACTCATGGTTCATGTCACCATAGGCCAGGGTCTGGGGGAGTGAGGGGCGGAGGTTAAGGGGAAGGAAATCTGTGCCAGCAGGTTGGAGCTGGCATAGCTGGCTGAGAGAAACATTACTCCGTCCTCCATAGCAAGTCAATAAAACTTCAGCTAATTTCACTAAGGGGCTTGGAGTAGTGGGAGGTGGGGATTTGAAACGCAACTTTCTAAGATTCCAAAATGATACGGTTCCACTCACGTATCAGTGATCTACACTAAAGAACAGAACCAACAGTGCAGGCAGCAGATAGCATGAAATCCTTCCTATGAATTCTGGAATGCATCTGTGGTGTCGTGTGGCAGACTTGCCTTCCTGAGGCCCACTCCGCCTCAAGCCTGCTGAGCCCAGGGGACAGGCTGCATTACAGAGGACCCGCAGAGTGGCAAAGGAGGCCAGTTTCATGTGGGAAACCAGACTCACACAATCCACAGGAAGAAGAGTTCCATGTCGGTAAAGACATAAGAAAGATTAAAGGACGGTGGCCCGAGCAGGACCCGCTAGCACTCCATTCTCCGAGGCATGGGCTGTGCGCTCCCCGGACACCCCAGGGCCTGCATTTGCTGCTTGCCCGCACACTCACCCACGGGCCACCCTGCCTGGTCATGAGGGGCCTGCTGTTTAGACATTACCCTGGGCCAGGAACAGGCACCTCCCTGACCACCTATCCTTAGAAAGACAGGTTTAACAGCTACCCTTCTTCACTATGACTTTTTTAGATTGAATTATTTATTTTGTTATCTTTTTTAATCATTTCCACATGTAAAAATGTATGTAGCATATTTTGTTTTGGAGCAGAAAAAACTAAAATTAACATCTATGGACACTGTCATGTTATCCACACTGTCCAATCCACCCCTATGCTCTTCCTCCCCTCCCATCCCTGCTGCCCCTTTAGAGGTAACCACTGTGCTGAGGTTCCTGTCACTCCCTCGCATGACAAAAAATTTTTAGTTTTACAATCACCGATGTCTACTTTTCAAACAATATACTATTAGATTTGCTTGCTTTTGGGTTTCAGTATATAATTCTATGCATCTTTGGGACTTAACATTTTGCACTTGACATTGTATTATTTCTAAGATTCATGCACTTACCTGCTGAATGTTTTACTGTGTGAATTTACCACGACTGATCAGTCCAAGGCACCTGTGGACCGGTCTCCCTGAGAGTGTAATAGTACTGCCCGTGGCCCTTTCAGCTGCCTGCATGTCGCCCCTTGTTTTCTGCCAATCTCTCCCCCAGAACATAAACTGTGAGGGCTTAGTTTGTTCACGTCTGTGTCCAGAGAGCCTAGGAAGGCCTAACACTGAGTAGCTGCTCAATAAAATTTGTTCACTAAGTGAATGAATGCAAGGTCTTTGCCCAGCTCACTGGGGTGCCCCGGAGAGGATGGGGAGAGGAAAAGGCCTTGTCCGGATCTAAGTCTCATTATTCGTGGGAAGAGTCAAACTGAGGGGAAGAGACAGGCATGCTGGGGGCACAGCCCTCCAGGCCTCCACACCTGCCATCTTGAGCAACCTGAACAAGGAGCTAAAGGAGGGGGAGGAGTTCTCCTTCATTAGGAGAGAACCTGTGTGCAGAGAAGAACATAAATCGACTGGGACTCAGAGTCCTGCCAGGGAGAGAACCTGCTGGGCATACTGGCCTAAGCTCCTGAGGGTCAGGTCTGGTCAGGGGAAGGCTCTTACCTGAGCCCAGCTGCCTTCTTCGCTGTCCTAGCAGGAGCGAGTGCAGCGTGTCAGGGGAGACAGGCAAAGTCAAGACACCCTGCAGCCCCCACCCCGGGCCCCGTTGGGAAAGGGAGCAGCCCCCTATAGCTGAGTGGGTGACTTGGGACAGCTTGATGGGATGGTTAGGAGAACAGAAAGCTGTTGCCTATGCCTGTGGTCATGGTGAGAGGGGAGCAAAAACATGCTCCTGCACCACGCAGGCAGGGCAAGTGGCCAGGCTTCCCCAGCCCCCCTGCTCCGCCACCCAGGATCAAGCACAAGGGCAAGGACTCTGTGGCTCCAGGCCCCCAGCAGGGCAAAGCACCCCCAAGCCCAGCTCTGCTCCAGTGCAGCATGCCAGCGAGCAAGAGGTAGCCCATGATCCCCTGGAATGGACCCCCCACACACTCTTCCCATTCTCTTCTCTCCTGCAACCCACCACCCTGAAAACAGAATACAGTCCCATCAAGGATGCCAGCCTCTGGCTTCCCACACTGCCCCTCAGCCTCGTGGCAGTCATCAGCCCTGCACAGCCGGGGCCGGGCCACACTCACTGTTTTAGTGGATGTTGCCAGAGTTTCCATCTCCTCGTGGGTGACCCAGACGTTCCCGGAAGACTGTAGGCAGAGAGGAACCCTAGCTGGTCCTGTGTATGGGTGCCCAGGATCCCCACCAGCTAGGAGCCCTGACAATAGGACAAAGCCCACCTCCCCTGGGCCTTTCTCCCACAGGCCCGGCCCACCGCTCTGCACACTGTCAAGCTCTGAGCAACTGCCCTTTGTCATCTGGGTCCATACTGGTTAGCACAGCACCTGGCCCAGAGAAGTGCCTGACAACTGTTTCCTGAATGTGAATGAACAGTGTGGATCTGGAATAAGGTAGACTGCAGGCATGGACTACAGAGATGATTTTAACACTGGTGGATTCTGCATTCTTGTGGAGAGGTTGAGGGACCATAATTCACGATGAGCCCCTCCCTCTGCTTCCCTCAGTCTCAGTCTACCAACACAGAAGCATGTCCAGTCCTGGAAACATCCCAGAGACCTAGAATTGTTGACAGCCTAGGATGGGAAGATGGAGCCCATGGGAGGTATGTGGGAGAAAGGGAACTAGCCTCGCTGGGATACCCCTAGAATCCATGTCACCGCCTCCGGGAAACCAGGTGGAGCCCTCGGTGGGAATGGGAATTACAGGGTAGGATCCAGTGCTACCATCTTCCCAAGACCACTGGGAGACTTGGCAGCACTATGCTGGGGCTTCTGGAAATGTCCTGGGTGAGGGACAGGCCACTCACAGTCCTGGAAGTGGGCGGGGCAGAGGGGCTGGTCAGCGACACCATCTCCTGGATGGCCAGCCGGAGCTTGAGGCGGTGCAGGGCATTGCTGATGCCAATCTCCCGCTGGATCTCTGTGTCCGACAGGGCCGACATGATGGCACCACTCTTGACGTTGGCCCGGCAGGCTGCCACGTACCAGGCAGGCATCCCCACCCAGAGCTGCAGATATGGGGCATGGCTTTATAAATTAGCCCCTTCCGCAGATCTGTGCCCCACTGCCATGAGCTTGGCAACACAAAGGGGCGTGGCCCAGGCCTCATCCACGAACTCCAAGCAGCAAGTGCAAGGCAGAGGAAGGGAGACACGTGGAGATGGCCATTATCAAATGCCTTCCTTTCCCATTTTACAGATGAAAAAACCCAAAGTCTGGGAAGGTAAAGGGATTTTCCCAACATCACATGGGTGTTTAGCTTCGGGGTGCCTATAGAAAGAGTCAGACTTCCTGTGAAAGTCTATGGCCTGGCGATAATTTAGTTCCCCTTATCCCAGGGTAGCTACTTCTGAGGCATCAGTAGGTGGCATCAATTCTGTCCTCCAAAGCAACTGGTATGAGTGTTTGTTGGGGTGGGTGTTGGGGGGTAGGGGTAGGAAGCCTAAATGGTAGGTATGGGGTACTTGGCCAGGAGAAACATGCCAGGAAAGTTTTAAGGACACTACCCCCTCTGCCCAAAGAGTCCTCATCCCACCCCACACATTCTTCCCATCAGACCCCTGGGCAGACCCCTTTGCCTAGGCTCACCTCCAGCCAGGATACCACAGTAGGGCCATCCCACTGAGCAAAGGGCATTCCTTTTCTGCGGGCATCTTCAAGCAGCTGGTGTCTTGCAGGAAGAGAAACAACAGACTCACCAGCCCTTCCTTTTCCCTCCACCATGCTTTTTACCCTGGACCACGGGCTGTACCAGATTTGAACTTCCACCATGCCTGCTCCCCGCCACTAGGGTCACTTTCCCACAGCCTCCTGGCCTCTTGCTCCCTCAGGCCATCCTAAGAAGCATCTCCCAGCCTCAGCTGTGCCCACATGGACCTGGCCAGCTCAGTTCAGGAAAGGCCTTGCTGGGCTCTGGCTGCCTGAGCTCAGCCCCATGGAAGGCAAAGGACAGAGGATAAGGGGCTGAAACCCCATTCTGGCAGAGCCTGGCCTGAGGCTCTTACTTCTTCTTCAGCCGCCGGTCCTTCTCTGCCTGTGTCCCCAGCTTGGCAGGCACCATGGGCTCCTGCAGACCGAGCTCGGAGTCTGTTAGCAAAACTAGAAGGGAAGAGATGGCACATCAGCCTGGCCCTCTGCTTCTCCAGACTTGGCTTTGGCAAGGATGGGGGAACACATCAGCAGGATGCTCTCAGATCACAACTATCCAAAGGGCCTGAATGGGGCACCCATGGCTCCTGGGGCTGCCACCTGACACTCCTGCACCCAGGTGGCCCTGCAGTGGCACTGAGTGGGTCTCCCATGCAAGCCTCAGCCCTGGAGGTGCTTTCCAGCCAGACAGACCAGAGTCATCCCCACTAATGACAGCAGAGAGAACCCATCCCTCCTCCAAACCAAAGTGCAGATGAAACCCAGACAGCCAGACAGCATCCCGCACCTGGACACAGGGCAGGGTGCCCCACCCACTCCCCACTCACGCTGCTGCCCCTACATCCAGGGAAACCTGCCTTTCCTTCCCTCAGCCAGCTCTGCGCAGATGCACACCTTCCCCAGGTACAAGAAGGAATAATTATGCATTTGGGCCCAAAGGGTCCTTCCTTCTAATTAATCGGGCTTCTCCCCTACATGAAATTCGGCAGTGCACCAGGGGAACTTGTAAACTCTTCATCAGACTGTGCAAGGCCCTTATGAGCCTAAGGCCCAAACCCTTCTCCCAACCCTCCCCTGCTCCGCCCCCACGTGGATACACTCCACTGCATACAAAACTCTCACACCCACATACCTTTGCCTTTCTCAGAGCCCCTGTCCCCTCACACAAACACCTCCCTTTGGCTTAAGTAAGTTTCTATTTAGCCCCTCACGTGTCAACCCAGGCATTGCCTAGCAGAGGAAGCTGCTCCTGTCATCCCAGCCACAACGCAGCTGAGTTCTGAGTTCCAGAAGCACCCTGAGCACACCGCTATCACTGTGGTGTTCTGGAATCATCTCTTTAGTTTTTCCTCTTTGTTAGACACTGAGTGCCGTGAATGTGGACCATTCCCCCAGCACCTCCCACGTAGCTTTGTGTACATCTGTGACACAATAAATGTCTTTTGAACAAATGACCCCATAGATGAGGGAAGGAGGAGGAAGAAAGGAGTGGAGGGAAGAAAGGAAAGAAGGACTGGGGGAAGGGAGAGGAAGACAGCTAACATTCACTGTGTACCCACCACATGCCAAGCAAGTGCTGGAACTCAGCATTGTCCCAGGGGGTAATACCGCTACCTGTGCCCAAGCACATATAAATGTAATGTCTACCCAGCCATAACTGGGCATTGTGAAAATTTGAGTCCTGGAGACCAAATGTACTAGAAATAAGTTCTATCAAGAACTGGCTCTCCTAAAAAAAGAACCGAGAAATTTCTCCTGAAGCTCCTGAGCACAGTACATCAGAAAACCTCCCAAGTACATGGAATCTCAGAGGTCTGTCTCCCATTCAATACAGGAATCCCCTCTACCCCGCACCAAATACACTGTCATCTCTCTGCCACCTGACACGTCTCATGCAGGAGCTACCACCTCGTGGGGCAGCCCTTCCCGCTGTGAAACAGCTCCAAGCTTCTCTGGAGCTGAAATGTGCCTGCCTGTGGCTTCCACCCACTGGCCCCTGGCAGACAGGCAGACACCCTCCTGCTTCTGGTCCCCCTACTTGCACCCATGTGCTAGCAAGCAGAGACCATGGCCCGTGGCTCCGTCCCGACTCAGCGGCACCAGCCTGCCCTTCTCCTTCTTCCCGAACAGGCGGCCGACGGCCGACTTGATGCCCCTGCGCTTGGCGCCCTTGTGCAAGGAGTCCTGGCTGCTGTTACTGCTGCTGGGGGTGCTGCCTGGGTCCTCCAAAACACTGCAGGATGACAGCCAGGAGGGGGCGGGATGAGAAGAAATGTATGTGAGTCACAGCAGGAAAGATGACGCTCGGCCTCAGGAGGAACTGACAGTAAGCGTCAGAGTTGGGGGTGGGGACGGGCGCTAAGATCAGAGCAGGTGACCAAAGGAGACACGGGAATGTCCTTCCCTGACAGTGTTTCAAAGAGAAGTAAGATGTTTAGACACCTGGGACAGGTGAGATGGAGTCATTCCAGAGGCACAGGAAGGGTTGGAGACCTGCTCCACTTACCTCTTGCCTTCCTCCTGGCTCAGGGCTGGGTGGCCAAGCTTCTCTAGCCGCAGCGTCCTGGGTGAGGAAGGAGGAGAAGTCTCACATTGTATGGTGGCTTTATCCTCTCGGTTCTCTTCCCGAGACACTGGCGACTGAACAGACAGTGGAGCCGTCAGGGGGTAGAGGGAGAGATCTGGGGCCTGCCTACCCAGCCCAGACGAGGCAGGGGAGCATGGAGAAAGGCAGAGGGGGGACCTGGGGGCCTCTCTGAGTTCAGAATCAGGCTCCAGGGCCCAGGGGAGAAGCCAGAGGGTAGGACCTGGGAGAATTAACCAGCTAGTACTGTGTCATCAGGCAGCACTTACCAGCAGCTTCCACCTATGCTTTCTCAGGTCACTGGGCTGGAAAAGAGAGGGAAGGGTGGGTTCAGACTCACCCTCTGGATGCCTAAAAGTCAACCCCAAGGGGAGCCCAGTGGTCTGAGGATGGGAAGATAGGATTCAGTGCGTCACAGAGGCCTGGAGAGAACATCACAGCAGAGAAAAAGCTGGCCTGGAAAAATAATTCAGGGCTACCTCTGGAAGGGGATAAGGTGTGGGCAGCGGGGGAGCTTTTTAAGCATTCTGTGCTTATCCAAGGGAGAGGGTGAGGTAGAGACTACACAGGCCCCTCCCCAACCCAGGCCATGTTGGCAGCTGGACAAGCTGGTCTGCACCCATCATAGGCTGAGACGCTGGGCCCAGCTGAGAGCAAGCAAGCCCTACCACGCCTCACCAACTTCCCTCCGCCAGCCCCCAGAGCAGAGCCCAGTGATGACAGACTGTCTGTCAACTGCCCCAAGACTCTCACCAGGGTCATGACCCCCATTCGGTCGAGGTCCTGGGCAGCACTGCGGGAGGTAAGCTTGGGTGTGGAGCGGCCGCTGAGTGGAGGGGACGCACTGGCCAGGGACAGGGCAGTCAGAGAGGTGGGGATGGAACCACGCTTGCGCAGCTGAGCCAGGTTTAGGGCCTCCATGCTGCCACTGGTCACTCGTGTCTCAAGCTCCTCAGCGCGGAGCTCCGTGGACTCCTTCTCTTCCTGGATCATCCTGGGATGTACAAAACCAGAGCTCATCCTTAGCTCCAGCAAGGAGCAGCAGGAGGCAGCTGCTGGGCCCTGCCGGCACTCACCCGCGGTGATCCCAGGCCGACAGCAATGCCCAGGCAAACCCTACATAGGCCCTTCCCAAACCAGACGGTTCCTGGCACTGCTGGGACTTACAAAACCTCGTGTGCATACCTGGTTCTCCCCCACTGCAGCTCAGAAACATGTTTCTCTCTTTCTCGTTGGCTGGCCTAATGTGACAACACTCCCCAGTTTAACAAAGGCAGTTGCTGAGACAGGAGGCAATTTATGTCAGTGGAATACACACCTTCCTGGAAATCAGAATTCTTGACCTGCCACTAAGTACACAGGTGACCTTAGGTCCAGCACTTTGCTCTCTGGCCTCAGTTTCCTGGTATACCTGATGTCAAGAGTGGTCTAGGTCAGCATTTCCCAAATTCAGGGCCTTTAACTGATGCTGACCCCTGAGGGAGTTTTCCCATTGCCAGGGAAAACCATGACAGTGTTGTATGAGCACAGGGGCGCTCAGAGAGGAGTGTGTGTACACAAACTCACATGTACACACGTACATGCAGTGATGTAAAGATGCCAACTGTCCTTTCGGCACAGAACTTGCTTCTGTTCTAAGAGTACATCTTTCCAATGACAGGGATTTTAAAATGTCCCTTCTTTTGTAAGCTGGTTATCTTTAATGTTTTACTTTGCAAAACAAAAGCTGGCAGTCCTGTTAGGGCGCGCGCGTGTGTGTGTGTGTGTGTGTGTGTGTGTGTACGCGCATGCATGCGTAATGCTTTCTTTGCAACAGGTCTGTAAAATCTGAAAGCAAGAACCATTGAACCTGATGCCCTCTACAGCCCTGGAAGCTCTGACATACTCTAGCTCAGATTTTCCCTTGCCATTTGTCATAAACACTGATAAACTCTGTTCAAAGACAGGGGAAAGCGCACTTCAAAGAGGTTAGACATGAGTTTGCATCCTGGCTCTTCCTCTTATTGTGTGTGGCTTTGGGCAAATCACTTAACCTCTCTGGTTTCTGTTCCCTTGTCCATAAAATGGAAATAATGCTGCCTCCCCAGAGACTGTGGTAAGACTGACAATAGCATTTACAAGCTCTCACCTTGAGGTGGCCTCAGTAAGTGGTAGCTACACTCTTAGTGATTATGTTCAGCTGCAGGAACACAGCCTCCTAAGCCCAGGAGAGGGAAAGGAAGCCTGAGAAGTGAATCTGAGGTCTGCCCCTCTCATCCAGTCCTGGGCCAGAACCTTGCCCGATGCCCCACCCAGGGTCCCTAGGCTGTGATGCTCTCAGGTTCAACCGTTAGAGACAAGCAAATACATGGCAATGTTTCCCTGCAGTGCCCAAACACACAGGGGCCCCATCCTGCAAGGCACCTCCCAGGCAGGCCTGTCGCCCTAACCTGATCTCCTCGTTGATAGCATCCAGCTGCTCCTGCAGCATCATGGCCAGGGTCTGGGCATCTGAGTGGCCGCTGGGGGAGACAACATCCACAGAGCCCACCAGACCCCCAGGCCCATCCTCATCCACGTCAGAGATCTCAGGGTCACTGTCAAAGGCAGGGGCAGCTGTGGCGGCCAGCACCCCAGGCAGTGGAGATGGGTCCCAGTCCTGAGCAAAGAAGGAGAGAGTAGTAATAAGACACACCAGGGGCTGAGGAGCAGGACCCTCCCCAGGCATCTCCTTGGAGAGCTTGCTGGAAATGCAAAACCTCAGGCCCCACCCCAGATCTCCTGCTACTGCACCTGCATTTTAACAAGATCTCCTGGTGATTTATTTGACATTAAAGTCTAAGATGTATTACTCTAATTCAAAGAGCTAGGTAGCAGAGTGGTTAGGAACAGAATCCAGAGAGAGACTGTCTTGCTTTGGATCCTAGCTCCACGAAATACTAGCTGTGCAAACTTGAGAAAGTTGTGCCTCTCTGTGCCTCTGTTTCTTCATCTGTAAAATGGAGACAGTAAGAGTACCTACTTCATAGGTGGTCGTGAGAATTAAAAGAGGAAATGCACGTGAGCAGTTAGCATGGGGTCTGACACAAAATAAGCACTACACAAACTACCCTTTCTATTAATACAGGCTCAAGGCATAACCAGATCCAGGGAACAAGAAAAGGCCAAGAAGGCCTAGCTATCTGGTGTTTCCTGGAGTCTCAGCAAGTCACATCTACTCTACTCTGAGGGGTGGTGGCTTCTTGGCAATCATCCTACAAATTTCTTTAGTGGATGAAGGCCCAGAAGAGGAAAGAGCACAGAGCTGGGCTGGGAGAGACGCAGAGCAGGGGGAAGAAAAGGACAGGGGCCAGGGACAGAGAGGTGTGCACTTATGCCATCCTCTGTGACCCGAACGCCCAAGTCCCTGAGGGCTCTTTTCTAGCTCTTACAGCCTTGAGTCTGAGCTACTGCGCAGCTACTGTGCTCTTACAAACAGAGAGAGGAAAGGGGTGAGGGGAGAGAGAAAGAGGTGCCTTCAGACTGTGATTCCTCATCAGACTAAGGGTAGAGATGAATCTTCCCCCATCAGACCAGGAGTTCCCACCTTCTCTGCCTGTATTTCTAGTGGTCTACAGCATGGTTAACAATTATGGGGCTGGGAAAGAACCATGCTTCCTCAAAAGATGGAAGTTGTTCCTTTTTTGCCTTTTCTATCTTCTCCTGTTCCCCCCCAGTCTCCCCAGGCAGACTCAGCATGAATTCACAGCTGCTTCTCAGAAAACTTCAGGTGCCATCCCAGGGCCAGTTAACCTGTCAACCCTCCCTCATCCCCCATAAACCGCAGCTTTTTTCCAGAAAGCTTGCCAATCCTGTCCTGCCCCTGCATCCCCCACCCCGACCACCAGAAACACACGCCTGCACGCCCGGCACACGTGCACACGCTTCAGTGGGGCCTCCAGGACCGGTTGGCTGCCCGCCAGCCCCCACCTCTTGCCCACCAGGAGGCCGAGGCAAGGGGTGGGACACAGCTGTTGCAGCTGACATGGCCCCAACCCCAGGGCTACAGCTGTCGTGGGCATGGCGGGGGCAGGGCAGGGAAGAGGAGGGGTTGGATTTGCACTGCACACCAGCCGTCTGTGAAACTGGAGCCAGGCACGCGGCTGGACTGACCCCAAACTCCCCGGAGAGTCTCCCCCCACACCCACCCCTCCACCCCCTCACCTTGGCAGACTCTTCCCGCAGCTCTGAGTAGCGGCGATGCAGACCCGGTGGTGCGTGGGTGGCTGTGCTCAGGGAAAACCGCACGTCCGCTGCACTGCCCACATGTGGTGACCTTGAGTTGGGGAGACAGCAGAAAAAAAAAAAGAGAAGCCCTGAGGATTGACAGCCCCAGCTTACACCCCCTGGGCCCAAAGAATGAAGGGATCTTCAGCTTGGAGAAAAGAAGTCTTAACAGGACATAGAGCTATTGCAAATGTTTTAAGGGCTGCCATGTAAACAAGAGATTAGATTTGTTCTGGTGCTCCAGGGATCAAAATAACCCAGGGGAGAATGTTCTAGAAAGGCTGCTTTTCATTTAACCTAAGAAGCACCTTCAGATAGTAAGAGTTGGCTTATGATGGAACTGGTGGCTTTAAAGAGGATGAGTTCCCCATCAAAGAGGTATTCAAGCAGAGGCTCCCACCATCCAACAAGAATAGTGTGACAGGACTCCCAGTGCTGACAGGGGTTGGAAGGGATGAACTATAAAGGTCCTTTTAACTCTGAGGGTCTTTGTTTCTTGGTCTTCTCCCTGGCAACTTTCCTTGGGTCTCCCCATAATCTGCACTGAGTTCCTGGCCAAAATTCAACCCAGGCATAAAACTTATTCCCTTTATCATGACACCATTATCAGAGACATGAGCTAAAGAAACCACTACGACTGCCCCAAAGGTTTGTTCCAGCCCCAAGATTTTAGGATCCCAGTAGTGATCATCTGGAATATCTAGAAGTCTCTCCTAGTGATAACACTTCCCTATGCCTTCAGTTTGGAACCTCTGAGGAAGTCCGGCAACAAAGGACACAGTGTGTCTACAGATTGCACTATAGCTGGAGGGAGGGGGAGTTTCTGCTCATCTGTTTTCTCCCCTGAAACTCAGTCCCAATTCCACCATGGGCCTGGTGCTTCTACAGTCAAAGTCAAGAATTCCCAACCATTAAGGAAAGCAAGGAGTGGCAAACTGCTTGGTGTTCGCTGGGCCATGTCTTATTAATTAGCAGGAGGGGAAGTGGGGGTCTCTTCTGAGTGACCCACAGGAAGGGAGAATTCAGAGATATCCCAACTACTGTTCCCCATTCCCTGCTTCTCTCCACTCTCCTACAGTCATTCCTGGGGAACTTGAAGATGGTACTTAAGTCTCCACCACCCAGACACTCACAGGCTTCCTTCTCTTCTTCAAGCTCAATGTCCCTAATGTTCCCTAATTCAAGCCGTGACTGAAGGGAACCTCAAAGGCTCTAAGAGACTTTGATTTGGAGAGAAAACAGCCAGGAGCCATGAACCTTGGAGGCACCATCCACTACAGCCACCATGCTCTTCACTCTGCCTCTCTAGGCAGAGAACTTGGAGCAGGCTTGAGGTCTGAGTTCAATGTCAATGGCTTTACAAAATGTGCAGAAAAATCCAGAAGTTCCCTAAATGTGGACCTAATTCAAGCATTAGTGGAAAGCTCCACTCACCATCTCTTAAAATGTTTTCAGGGAAAGGATGCCACAACCATGCAACATGGCCTCTCAACTTCCACCAGTACTAAAGCTGTTGATGCCTCATCTCAATCTCTCCTCCTGCCTTTCTGCCCGCTGCCTGCTACCTAAACCCAGGTGATCCTCACCTCTCAAGGAGCAATCCCAGAGCCCTAAAGACAATGTCTCAAGTAACTAGAGTGAACCAGACCCTCTGCATGAGCAGGCCCTATGCAACATGGGTGAGCATGTAGCCCAGCAAACCCCTTTCAAGGGCATGCCCTCCGTCAAGGAAGCAGGAAACATGGCCTGTGCTTTATTTGCCCGTCAGCATCCCTCAGAACAGGTGCTCCCTTCTAAAATGCCCAAGTGGCCTGGATGACTCTGACCAAGTTCTCTGAGCCTTGGCGTCCCACCCTGAGTAGGAGGAGGACCCTGAGGTCCTAGGCGGCCTTTTGATGTGAGAATCTCCTTCCTCAGTGTCCATCCAGGACCCCGTCCCAGCATGCCCAGCCTTCCACGCTCTAGTACCTGGAGTGGATGCCATCCACAAACGGCCCCCCTCGACCCTTCAGCTGGTCCACCTCTTGGCGCAGCTTTTCAATCTCTTCAGACAGGCGGCCCTGTGCCATGCAGACCCGGGTGGGGGTGGGGGCCGGGGAGGGGCAGAGAGGGGAGAGAGGGACAAAGAAGACAGCAGAGTTGGGGGGCAGTAGAAGAATGCAAAGTCCAAAGCCAGAGGCCCGAGGCCCAGGCCCACAGATGACACCAAAAAAGAAAAGGTCCAACTGGAAAGTGAGCAGAAGGGTGGGCAGCAGGCGGGCGGCGAGGCAGGGCCAGGAGAGGGCTCTGGGGAAGGACTCTACCAGAATAGGCCTGCTGGGCCTTCACCGCCACTCAGTGAATGGCAACTGAGGCTCCACAGCGGAGTCCCCAGGGCCCCCACCCAGGCCTCAGACACTGCTGAGGCATGCACATGCATGGCGGCTGATCATCCCAGAATCACCGGCCTCTTGCCGCGCCAGGTTTGAGGCCCCACCAAATCCTTCTGTGGGGTCCTTCACTGGGCCCTGCCTGTCTGCTGCCCACTCTCGGCCCTGTGCTTATGGCTTCCGTTTGTTCTTTACATGTGGGTGGTGATGCATCTATTGTCACCGGTTCTACAGAGGATTAGTAAGTATGTACTTTAACTAACAAATGGGCGAGCACAGTGCTGGGAATCAGAGCAGCCGCATGAAACACACGTGGGTTCCTTCACGGAAGCCCCGGACCTCCCAGGCGGGAAGGGTTGGTCAGCGGCGGGGTACCTTGTGGTGGTGCTGTTCCTCAATCTGCCGCTGGGAGCTCTCTAGCTCCTGGATCAGCGTGTTCTGGGGAGGAACAGCAGTGAGCCAGGCCCCCACCCTACCTCCTCTACGGCAGCACGGCTTGCGCCTTCCCCTCCAGCCCAGACCGACCCTCGGGCCTGCTCCCGCAGCCCCACTTATACGAGTCGGCTGCCTCTCGCTTTCCCAGCTCCTCTACGGCCCCATCCACGTGGTCCGCAACCTCGGCCCCGCCCTGCCCATGCCTCCCAGTTCCACCCCTTCCCGATTGGCCTCGCCTAACCCCGCCCACACTCTCGCTCCGCCCCCAGGCAGCCCCGCCCACTCCGGCCCTTGACCCACAGCACCTTCTCCTCCAGGGCCGCCATGCGCTCCTTGAGGTGGAGCTGCAGGCGCTCGTTGGACTCGCTGAGCAGCCGGTCCACAGTGTCTGACAGCCGCTTGTTGTGGTCCTCGTTCATCTTCTCCCGCTGGCGCACCTGCATAGCCAGCCCATCTCCTATCAGGCCACGCCAGGGCTGCATTTTCCTGCAGTCACCCATTCCCGCAGCGGTTCCACCCTATCTACCTGTCTGTCCCTTCTCCTCCAGGAGCCCCTCTCCAGCTTTCCGCAGGTCCCCTGACCACCTCCTCCCGTCCCTCTGTGGTTCTGTCCCTGGCCAGGCCCTTCCCCAGCTCCCACTCTTCCTCTGGCCTGTCCACAGACCATCCTGGGAGGCTGCCCAAGAGCCCAGTGCAGTGCCCTCACCCTCGCCAGCTCCTGGTTCTTCTCCTCCAGCTGCCCCTCCAGCTGCCGCAGATGCTCCTCAATGTTGCCATGCCGTTCTTCAGCCTGGAGGCAGGAAGGGGTCAGTGCAGCCTGGAGACATCTGCCCTCCTGCTCAGTCCTCGCATCCCACACACCCTGGTGCCGAGGTGGTCTTTGGGATCAGGGCCTCAGGTAACAACAGAGCCCAGCCCTCAAGCTGTCCTCTTGGAGCTGAACTGCCATCACCACTGCCTTCTTCCCCAGCACTCCAACCCCTGCCAGGTTCCCTCCCCTCCACTTCTTCCTGCTCAGGGCCTGCCTTAAAGCATCCTGGAGAAGGCAGCTCAAGAGACTGTAAATTTTCCCCATACTTCCAGAAAAAAGTTCACTTGAAAGCACGAGCTACTATAAATCTCTCCGACGCCTCCAGACAGATGGACCTGCACTTAAGGGCATGAACTCAAGCCAGACTGCCGGGGTTCATCCGGACTCCCTCTACCCCCAGAGGTGTAACCTTAGTCAAGTCACTGGACGTCTATGTGCCTTAGTTTCCTCAACTGTAAAACGTGGATAATAACAGCATCTGTGCCGACTGGCTATTGCAAGGACTAGCTGAGCTAATCCATGGCAAATACTTAGGACACAGAAGGCACTCACAAATGCTAGCCATGGTTATTGCCTTTGTTATTAAACCAGTCCAGGTGGAGTGTCTCCCCTTCTGTTCATGTATCACCAGAGATGGAGACCCCACTGCCTCTGCTGATAAGATATTCCAGACTATCACACATCTTAATCAAGAAATCCTTCTTAAAGCCCTCCTACTGTGACTCACTTGAACATATTAACCACTTCAACCCAGCCCTTAATTCCTAGGTGCTGGAAAGACCTCCAAGACCATGTCCAACCCTGTCAGCATAGAGATGATGGCATCATCACAGATGACGATGACACTGGTGCTTGCTTAGGGAGGAAGTGACTTTTCCCAGGTCACAGAGCCAGTCAGTGGCAGAGGCAGGCTTGGTCCTGAGTCTGCTGAGGTACAGCCAAGCTGAGGGTTCCGTCCCCAACACCAGCTGACACACTGGCCATGTCCCCAACACCACACTGACACACTGGCCAGCCTCTACCCTCTACAGGCTCTGGGCCGAGTGTTTACTAAATTCTGGGTTCCTTCTCTCCATGGGTTGGGGATAGCTATGGTTATTCCAAATGAGGCCCCTCCTTACAGCAGCTGACCCTCTGCAGACACTCCTACATTCTCTTGATTAATCTACCACATGTCTATGTCCATGCATTTACCTAGCTCTTCCAGAATCTATGATGTTTTCCACTTGCATATCTCTTAGGAATTATTACTCCATAAAATTAACTATCCCTGGGGTAAAATTATGTTCCCTTTTATTCATCTTAAACTGCAGACTTCAAGCAACCAGAGATAGTCCCTAGATCTAAAATGCTTCAATTTGATAAGGGAAGATATGCTCGGCCTAAACTCCCACCCCCACACCTCCTTCAGGGATGTAACGACTTTGATCATATCTCCTTGCAGATTTCATCTTTCCAGAGATGAAAGCCCTAATTTTTCCTCTCCAGACCCAAACCAAAGGAAGTAGTAGCCACAGTAGTGTAAATGAGAACAAAAATACTGTGCACCAGCCCAGGCTCTTTTACTTCCCAAAGTACTTTTATACCCCTTCTTATGGGACCTACGGGGTGATGAGGGCTGGGACTGCTCATCCCAGCAATAGGCACAGAGACACAGTGTGTTTCCTGGAGTCACAGAGTGAGAAACACTTTCCTGGCTCCCAGCCCATCATGTGTCCTGCTCTCTCCACTCACGCCTGGCCCCACTGAGCTCAGGCAGCAGGGGACAGAGGCAGCTCCCCGGGCCCGCTTGCCTTGGTGAGGGCCGCAATCCTCTGGGCCAGCTCGGCCTCCACCTCCGGCAGCGTCTCAGCCTTGCGCATCGTCTGCTGCAGCTTCTGCTCTGCCACCTCCAGGAGCTCCTGGAGGTGCCGGGCCTTCTCCTCACACTAGCAAAGTGCAGGTGGGGAGGAGAGCCAAGAGGGAGCACTGACACCTCCCCACCTTCCTCTCCAGCCTCCCCAGAGAGCAGGTGACAGGTCGGAGGCAGCACGGGACACCCTGATTCTTGGCTACCCCAGATGCCTGATTCTTCTTTCCCAAGGTGACCTGCAGAACTCCAGGGGCTCCCGGACCACCAAGGGAAGGTTCCGGCATGCTCATCAGCACTGCCAGGATCAAGTACAGTGTCCCCCACTCCCCCCTGGAGGAGTCACCTGGCGATGCAGGGACTCCTTATTGGCCAGCTCATTCTCCAGTTTGTCGTTGAGGTCATGGATGGAGGTGGCCTCACGCTGAGCAGCCAGGTAACGTTTCTCCAGGGTGGTGATTCGCTCCTCCATGTCCTCCTTCTGAGCCACAGCCTGGGAAGGAGAGGAAGAGACAGGAGGGAAGGTCCCCAGCTTCTCCCTGCTCCCATCCTGTCTGCATCTCCCCACAAACACCTGGCTGGCTCTATCTTCTCCACGCTGCCCTGTCAGTTTCTAACCTTGGTCCATCCTTCCCACCTCTCCTTCCCACATGGGACCACACCAAGTGTTCCGTCTACACCCCAGCCCTCTCCTGGCCCTTCCTCCACACCCAGGGCATCTAAGCAGCTGTCCTCCTGAGTGCTGAATGCCTGCATTCAGCCAGATGGGGACAGGCAGGGCCCTTGCTCACCTCCCGGAGATCCCGCTGATGCTTGCTGCTCAGCTCTTCCGACTTGATGAGGTCCCGGCGGGCCGTGCCCAGGTCCTCCTCAAGTTCAGCCACAGTGGCCGTCAGGGTGACCATTCGCTCTCGGGCCTGGCTCAACTCAAAGTTCTGCTTCTCCAGGAGCTCCTGCAACTCCTCCACCCGGGCTGCGTCATCCTCCAGGGACAGGAAGCCATCAGTCAGTCATGGGCACCCAGGGCAGCCCATGCCCATGCCCTGCTCCGGGGAGGTGGGAGGAGGGACAGGATACCCACAGCGGCTCATCGGCCTGTCCCCAGTGTCACAGAACACCTCCAGGTGTGTCTTCCCTCATCCGGGCCCCAGAGCCCACTCCAGGGACCGCACACCCTACCTCTCCTGTGCACCTCTTGGAAAAACAACAGTTTCTAGTTTTACCTGCTATCTTAGCATGTTATAATCTAGAAAGGGGCCTGACTAGGGCAACAAGGGCTCAGAGAAAGAAGGGATCTTGCTGAAGCTGACACACAAGGTAGATGGTACCTAACAATTCAGGTGGACACACACATTATATGCCCAGCAGTGTGCTGAACACTGGGGAAAAAAAACTATAGATTTCTTTGCAGATGGAGTGGGAGAAAGAAGGAAAGAGAAGTGGGAATATTGGAGAAAGACCTAGATTTAATTCAAGCAGTTGCTCTACTGAACTAAGCACAACAGGCCCCAGCCTCCTGTCTAGAGGAAGACCTGTCCCTGCTCTCCAGTTCTCTGTGACCCACCTTCCACAGGTGTTTCGATCCCAGCTCCACGGTCCCTTCCTCTTGGGCCACTCCATCCTGAACCCCTGCCCCCTGCTGCAGGGCAGACACCTGTAGGGCACAGCCCCCAAGGCAATGAGTCCAAGAAAAGAGAACCTCCCGAATATATGACAAACTCTTCTGAGTCCCCCACCTCCCAGCCTCGCCTTGGCTAGCAGCCACCAGCCAAGACCTCAGGGGGAAATCCAATGAAGAACAGAGGGGGGCAAAGGGGAAACCCCCCCATGGCTTTTGGGAGCTGAGGGCCACAGGCTGAGGGCGGACAGGCAGCTTACCTGCTGGTGGGCACCTGCTAGTTGCTCTTCCAAGGTGGTAACTCGCTCCAGGGCCGCCCGGAGCCGCTCTCGCACCTGCCCAAGGTACGGGGAGATGGAGGAAGAAACAGGGACCACACTGGACTCAGGCTGGAGGAGCCTGGGCTTGGCCTACCAGTGCTGAGTGTGAGGCAAAGACAAGGACCTGCCAAGAGGCAGATTCATGAGAAGGGACCTAACAGGAGGACCTGAAAAATAGGCCAGTGGTAGGGAGGAGCCAGTTATGAAGCAAGAAGGCAATTTTCCCTCAACACAGGATGCAGAAACTGCAGAGAAGGGATAAGGAGGTCCCAGGGAAGCCTGGCTGCTTGGAGAGGTGGATCAGGCTGAGTACCTTCTCATCCAGAGCCTTGTGATGCTCAAACAGTGACTTAAGGGCCTTCAGCACCTCCACCTCACTGGAAACCCCTGACGGTGATTGGGCCTGGCGCTTCACCACCGTCACCCGCAGCGACCGCTCGTGGCGGGACACCAGGCACTCCAGATGTTCCAGAAGCAGCTGGCAGGGAACAAAGGGGGGAAAGAGGGAGGGCTGTGAGCAGTGCCCCACAGGCCGTAAGTAGGGTCCACACGACTGCCGAGCAGACATGAGTAGAACTGTGTATACCATTGTAAAAATGGTGCAATACTTCCCTGTTGGTAAACAGCTGATGCCCTGGCCTGTCTCCCAGGACCCCACCCTCCCATGGCCCCCAACAACAGGTGAGAAGTCTGGCACTAAGGCTGAACAATGTGACTCTTATCGCAGAACATAAGGCAGAGAGAGAGGTAAGGGTGGGCTGGGGATGCGCCTGGCCTTGGCCGTGCCTGCCTCATTGGTTGAGGGGTTCACATACACATACACCGTCACCTCACTTACCCTTGTGTTATTCCGCTCTGCTTTCAGCTCTGATATCTCTTCTTCCCGCTCTAGAAGCTGCTCCCGGCACATGCTCAGCTCCCGAGTTAAGGTGGCAAATTCCTGAAAACCCCCAAGGCCCCTCAGTGCTTGGCAATTCACCTCAAGACCAAGTCAGTGGGAGGATCCTCTCACCTATCCCTTATTTCCATCACCTGCCCCAGGCCTTGTACACTGCAGGGCAGCAAACCCCCTGCTAGCGTGTGCTGCCCTGGGGGGTTCACATCTCTAGGGCTTCTGTACACACGAAGTATGTGTTAGGGTACACAGAAAAGAACTGGCTACAAGAGTAAGAAAGTCACAGAATCTGGTCAGCAGCCCCTTCGCCCTCCCGCCACCAATACAACCTGATTATGTCCTTCCTCCCACTTTGTATTTGTGTTTCCCCAGCAATCCCATGACATTTCCCTTTAGAAACAGACGGGGGAGATCTTGCTTCTGCTTTGGTGCAGTAAGATCCAAACAGAGTCTGATGGGTGTTAGAGAAGGAAGGGAACGGTTTTGGAGTAAGTGCCCCAGGGAGCTCTCCCACCCCCACCCGGGGCTTGGCAAGCTGCAGGTGGCTGGTGGGACCACAGGACCCACCCACACGGCAGCAAGAGAGCATGCAGACCTGCCCAGTCGGCCTTGTGGCTTTGGCTCTGGATTCTGGGATCCCCAACGCACTCAGACCAGGGCTGCATCCTGGCGCCTGCTGCCAGAGCACCTGCCCACACTCGAAGTGTCTCTTTGAGGCACCCCATCTCTACACTGTGGCCCAGGCACCCTCAGAGACCTTTCCAGCCCTCACTCCTCTGTCAGGACAAGCATACCAGGCGAGAAACGGGCCCTGCGGTTCCAGACCCATCAGATCTTACTTATTTAAGTAGCCATCACCTAATTCCAGAAGGGTTCCCAGATAAGTGGCCCAAACTCTGATGCTGTGTAGGCCCTGGGAGTGACTGAGCAGCAGCTGCCGCCCTCCCCAGCCCCAGCCCCAGCCCCAGCCCTCCACTGCTAACCTGGAGCCTCCCTCACACACCAAGGGCTCATGACAGAAGGAATAATTCCAAAGCAATTCCCCTTGTATCATTCCAGCTTGGGCAAATGGGACAAGAAGAGTTATGGGAAGGAAACAAGGGCCCAAGAGACACCAGAGACTAAGAAGCCCCAGACCTCTGACCTGGTCTTTGATTACTGTCACGGCCAAGGCCAAAGGCAGTCAATAATCTTATACCCAGAAGGCCAGGAATGGCCTCAATGCTGCTTCACTTCTCAGCTTGCACACATGCACACACACACACATTCACACACTCACACTTTCACGCACATGCTTGTACCCAGAAACAGGACTAGATGGCAGGCCCCAGCCCACGCCATGACACAACCACCAAAGTGCCCTCACACTCAGTGGCTGCCTGGTCTTCCCAGCCCAGGACTCCTCCCACCTCCCTCTCCAGCAAGCCTTCCTAATTCCACACCCTTGCTTGAAGGACTCCGTCCCCTGGAAAGCCCAACCCTCTGTCACCACCTGATTGAATCACATGCATCTTTCAAAGCCCATCTCAAAGGATATGCTGCCTTGAACCTTTCCAGACTCCCCCGTGGAAGACTCTCTCCTTCTTCTGGAAACCGTTTGGAACACTGATTAAGATCACCAGCTCGGGGAGCCCATTATTCAACCATAAACACTGCGAGCACCTACCATGTGCCAGGTCCTGTGCTGGGCCCTGGGACACAGCGGCACCAAAGGCATGATCCTGCCCTCATGAAGCTTCCAGTGTGGGGCTGGGATCAGATCTCAGCTCTGCCCGTTACCTGTGTGATCTTAGACAAGTTGCCTGACCTCTTTGAACCTCCACCCTCTAACCTGTGAGACAGAGGGAAAGTCCTCCTTCAAGGGCTATGAGGCTCACATGAGCCAATGCAGGGAAAGCACTCAGCCCGAGTCCACCAGAGGCAGGTACTATTATCACCAACCCTGTTTAGCAACATTTTGGGGCCCCTCTTCTCTACGTTCTCTTCTAGTCATTTGGGTTCTGCCTACCTTTCTCATCTATGAGCTCCCCAGGGGCAGGGGCCGGCTCCTTTGTTTTAGGGCTTCTTCAGGGTCTCGTAGGGCTCGTTCAAGGGCCTTGTGCACAGTGGGCTTGGATGGGTCCACCCCTGCCCCCAAATTCTTCACCAGGGCTCCATATCCATATTGAAAAAGCACTACAAGACTGCCCCCCATCACATTTGAGCCTCAGGCAGGAAGTTCGGCCACCCAGGTCCACCGTGGTTCTTCTCCCCACACGAGCTGTTCGTCCTGGCTACCCACCCCACCTCCAACAGCCTCCCACAGGCTGGGCAGTTTGTGGGGTGTTTACTTAGTCTCATCATTTGTAAAATAGAGCTATGACCGTAATAGTGCCAACTTCATAGTTGTGAGAATTTAGTGAGTTAAATTCCACACAAAGTGTCCAGTACACAGAAAATACACAGCAAATGGCAACTATATTGCTAGCAGTAGTGTTATCAATTAAGGAGCATAGAAAACAGGTGTCAAGACAGATTCGTTCCTCCCTGTAATTTTCTCTGTAATGCCTTTTTTTTTCAACTGTGCAATAAGAGAAAAGGACTAGATGATCTCTCAGGCTTCCCCCATCTGCAAGATCTGTGATTCGCCTCCCACAACCTCAAGAACAGGGCACTGGTGCAGAGCAGCCATGGTGGTTCCAGCCTAGGGTGCCACCTGCTGGCTACAAGGGCTCACTGCAGTTGGCAACTATTGGATTTCTTCCTGCACCAAAGTCCATCCATTTCTCCAGGTGAAGCCAGTTCCAGACTGAAGCGCTTGGGAGTGACAGGGAAAGGATTTTAGGCAGGCATATGAAGGAGAGTGAATGCTCTGTAAATGCCATTTGTTGGTATGCAAACAGATGCAGAGGAGCTGAGGGCCCAGAGGATGCTGGGCTCAGCAGGGCTGGGGAGGGGAAGGGGTTGAAGCAGGTGGAGACTGACAGGCCTTACCTGAGGGAGGGCAGAGTTAAGGTGGCGCTGGAGCTGGTCCCGCTCGTGCAGGGTGTCCTGAAGGCGGCTCTGCGTGGCCACCAAGGTCTCCTGACTCTCCCGAAGGGACTCCAGCAACTTCTCCCGCTCATCCAGCATGTTCACCATCAGCTGCTCAAAGTTGGCGTCAGCATCGGCGCCATGGGGGGGCCCCAAGGGGTCCCCCTCGTTGATTGTGGGCATCACCTCACACATGGTGGGGGTGGGCGGGGGTTTGCAGGGTCGGCACCTCCAGATGGACCTAATGCCTGGGTCTCAGAGCAGACAGTGCCAGGCGAGGGGACAGGTGCCCAGGGGCTCTCCCATGGCATCAGTTGCTCTTTCTTTGAAAGGCGGCTGGTGCCCGGAGTTCCCCTGTGGAATGGAGCCAGAGGGCCTGGCTTAACCTCCCAGGGCTGGGGCTGGAGGCCCTATGTCCCCAGACACGCAAACAGCAGCTGAGTGTGGCCATGACAGGCAGGGAGAGCAGGGCTGGAAAGGGCCCTTCACTTAGACTGAGCGCTGGAGCCTGGAAGAGTCCCAGCTGGGTCTAGCGACACCCATTGTTTCTGGAAAGCAGTGGTCTGTGGGAGAAGAAACTGATGTGAGGACCAGCCGAGTGGAGAAGGGCACCCAGGGGAAGGTGCGGGGGAAGAGGAGGCAGGAACCTGGACCAGAATGTTGGGGAGGAGAGGCAGGCACTGGCACAACCCCTTCTCACTCAGACGTCACCTTCCTTAGCTCCCCCAAGGAATGCATATGCCCACGGCTGTTGCCTCTGCCTCCAGGCCTCCCCACCCCCAGCTGTCAGAAGAGCAGCCGCAGTGGAGTGGTTCCCCCACCCACGTGGCTCTCTGGCCAAATATAGCAATGATTCAGTCAGTGGCAGGGGAGCAGCCAGCAGGCTGCCCAGAATCCTCCTGAGACCTGGAGGTGGGAGAGTGGGGGGGGGCGGTCTCTGGCCCCTCTTTCCATAGCCTTCTCCCCTACACTCAGGCCAAAGCAAGCACAGAAGGGGTTAAAGAGCTCTTTGGTGGGTGTGAGTTCGACAAAGCGTAGACTACTGGGATCATAGGAAATAGGCAGAGTAGTGCCTACCCTGACCACTGGCACAACATGGCTCCTTGGAGAGGCACGAGCTGGGCACTGGGGCGGGCAGAGAGCCCTGACCTGCTCCATGCCCATCAGTCAGGGAAGAGGCTCTGGCCTCAGTCATCTCTCACTCTTGAAACCCACCAGACAGCAGGCTTCCATTCTGAATTCATGGCCTATCACCTCTGGGTTGGAGCAGGGATTGCATGATGCAAAGGAACCCAGGGTCCATGCAGGGGTAGCAACCATTGCTCTCCTACCGTAGGACTGCAGTGTGGGGCCCCTGCTCAGGACTGGGGATCCTCTCCCTCATGTAACTGCCTATTGCTAGCACTGCCGGAAGTTACCAGTCTAGGGCAGTTTGCATGGGGCACAGCCCGGCTCCAGGAATGCCTTGAGCAAAGGAACATGTACCGAGAAAAGCAGCATGCAGCTAGAGATTTCTCTGCCTGCCATCAACTTCCAACCTCCCTGTCCACTGCTGGAAGGCCACCACCTTAGCTTTCCAAAGGAGCTGTCCTCAGGGCTCCTGCTGCATGAGAGATGGGTTGTGAGTTAGGCTCACAGGAGATGCTCCCTAAATAGCGTTCTCCTTCCTTCCCCTCTCCTTCCCATCTGGGAGACATGGGGACAACTTCTTGTCCACCCCTTATCTCACAGATTGGGCAACAGCAGACTGGGAGGGCTGGGAGAGGACAGAAGGCATCAGGATCCAGTGTGAGGTGAGAAGTCAGACACTGGGCAGCCCCTGGCTGGACTGAACACCGCAGAGGAACCAGAGAAGGGCCAAGTCTCTTCTACCTGACCTTGCTTGCCATCCCAACCCCCCAAAGTAGCAATGATCTATGCAGAAACGGGGGGCAGCAAGAGGGAGGCTGGGGGTAATGTGGGCCTGGATCAGATGGAAGTTAGAGTGCCAGCTTAAGAACCCCCAAGCTCACAGCCACAGCCACTCCAAGAGAGCCCAGTAGTTCAAGCAAGCACATGCATACTCATGCACACACACTCCCGTGCATACACACAGGCAGACACAGGAACATGGAGTCCTAGGATATACACACATGTAGCTACACACATGCTCCCAGATGTAGAAACTGGACGCAGACTGATCCAAGGGATCCTTTCCCTAAGCTGGACAGTAGAAGGCAGTTCCCAAAAGGCTGCAGAGGTGAAAAGTAGCCCCCTGGTCTGCCCTACAACATCCCTGCCCCACAGGGTAGCTGGAAGCAGATGGGAGGGGCTACCATGCCAGTCTTGCCAGAGCAGCCAAATCACTGATGCTAATAACAGCAAGTCCTCGGATTCTCCCTCCCACTCTCCCAGGGCCACCCTAAGAAGAAAGGAGAGAGAAGAGGAGGCCAGGCTGGAGAAGAGGCCCCTTGTGGCAGAATCTGTCCTTTGGAGAAGAGCATTAGTGTGCTCAGGAGCTCAGGGACCCTGGGAGTGGCCTCAGTCCAACAAAGCCCCAGGCAGCCTGCAACGCAGTACAGAGGAAGGAGCCCAGAGCGGGACTTCCGACCTGGTTTCAGTTCTGCCACAGACCAGCTAGGTGACCCTGGGCGTGGGTCAACTAAGGTCCTACTAGGACCTTTGCTGCAAGATGGAACCCACGACCCTTGTTGTGCCCACCTTAGCAGAACGAAGTCATAGATAGAGCCTGGAGAAGCAGAAAGCACTCTACAATGGCATGGGCATGTAAATTACCTTAGCAGTGGGCAAAGGCAGGCCCGTGGGTGGGATTTTTGTACCTCCTTGCAGGAAAGGACCGGGAAGTTCTCCTGAAGGGAGAACAGGGCCTCAGGCTGCTGGCTGTGACATGCTGGCTGTTTGGTCCCATTCGGCCTCCCCAGACCCATCTGAGAGGCTTCCATGCCAACAGCCCTTCCCCAGGCCCCCCTCCAATCTAAACCAGGTACCAGGTAGCAACTCCACTTCTGCTAGTGAAATGGCATCACCAGAGCAGGCTGAAGGCAAGCCGGGGGGGACATCAGGCAGAGGGCCCTGAGGGGACCGCCCAGGACACCAGGCCCCCACCCCCACCCACGCAGCTCGTGAGCAGAAGGGAGCTCCAGGGCAGCCACACCAGGACACCTGGCTCCTCCTGGCTCCAGCGCTGTCTTTAAATAGTGCAATTATCATCTCAGCCTAACAGAAGCCTCCTCATCTCCTGCACAATTTCTAAGTTAACATTCACAGGTCCTGATTCAGAGGCGAAAACTACCAGCCCCCAAAGCCTGCGTTTCTGAGGGGCTTGGCAGGTGATGAGCGTGTGCATGCCATGAAGCAGTGGAAGAGGGCTCCAGGGCGTCCAGGGTGAGCAGCCAAGTGTGAGAGGAAGGAGGGGTCAGGCTTAGACCAGGCCTCTGGGCTGGGCAACATAGAAGAGGCGAACTCCGAGGCCTCCTTGGCTTCCCAAAAGTCACCCCCATCTTTTCCTAATAAACAAGAGGATGTACACTTGGCTGCGATGCTCTGGCTGGCCACACACCCACAGACTGGCTCCCCGCTGCCCTACCAGCTGGCAGGCCCCCTCCCACTCTGAGAGAGCTTTGCCAGAGCAAGGTGGCCACCCATGGTGGCCCGAGAGCTAGGGCCAAGCTGCTGGGCAAAGACGGTCTCAGGCGGTGAGTCTCAACCAGGGTGAAGGGGTAGATGAGGGCCATATACCCCCCTTTGAATGGAGGAGAGGCAAAGGCCTGAGGGAATGGGGGGAGGTGGTCATCCAAGAAGATGGTAAGTATCACAGCCGCTCGGATTTATTCAGTATGGCCACGTGCTGCACGTGTTGTCAACTGACGTGTACTAACTTCCTCTAACCTTCATGCTGCCTTGCAAAGATGACGTCGTTCTTCTTCCCATTTCACAGATGTGAGAACTGGGACTCAAAATCCTGGGATCAAGTCTACGCAGCCAGTAAGAGGGAGAAAGAAGATTGGATTCCAGTCTGTGTGACTCCACAGAGGGGCAGGGGGTGGAGGAAGAGTGTCTCCTCCAAGAAGCCACGGCACCTGGGCTGCAGCCTTTTGCACCCTCATCCAGTGTGACGGCAGCCAAGGCACAGCTCACCTGCGCCCTCCCCCACCTGGGAGGAGGCCTCTGGGCAGTGGCCGTCATGCTCACGAGCAGCCACTCTCCTCTGGAAGTGCCCGTCTCCAAGGACCCATCCATCGCCCACTCAAATCCCTCCCCCTACCCTTAGCACCATGATGAGTTGAAAGCTGTCCCCCTGAGTCCCCACCACACAACACTCTCACAAGAACCACAGAAACAGACATTATTCTGAGCGCTTGGCTCTGCTCGCCCTGTGGGGTTTTCAGACACGTTCCTCCCAGTGGAATCACGTCCAGCTGCCCAACTCTCCTTCCCTCTTACCCAGAAGCCTCTCCTATCCCCATCCCTCTCCCTGGCCAGCTCACCACCCCGAGAAGCTATGCCCTCATTCATCCTCCCCTCCAAAGGCCCAGTGGAGCCTCCTCCCCTCCTACTTCCCCACCCTGCTCACGGTCAGGCCCACAAGCTTCTGGCACCTCACCCTGCCTGCCTCAGCCTCCCCTTTCCAGTCACCCTTCTAAACTCATCTCAAGCGCCACTCCCTCCACGGTGCCTTTTTTGTGATCCTCCCACAGGTGACAGCGGTCCTCCCACTGACCCAGCACAGCCCTTTGTACCTCTGTCTGTAGTTCATCATCTCATCAGAAGATCTGGGGTAAGAACCATATCCTCCTTAACTTCAGATGCTCCAGCTCACGGGTCTGACACGCATGGGACTGAGTGCATACATGTGACAGTTACAAGTCAATTCTGGGAAGTCCATCCCTGACCGACTCTAAAGAAGGGGAACTCCAAAATAGGAAACTGGCTCAAGGCCTGGGAATAGGTTCATTTATCTTGCCCTCTGAAAATTAAAGTTCTTGAGAGTAAGATGGGGCCACTCTTACCCTGAAAGGCAGCAGACTGATGGGTCTGAACACTGGCTCCTCCATTGACCACCCATGTGACTCTGGAAAGGTACTTAATCTCCCTGAGCCTCAGTTCACCTATGAAACGGGGATGGTGACTATGCCCACCTCAGACAGCGGACACGGGATTGCTAGAGTTAACATACACAGTGCTGGGGTCTGCGTCCAGCTGACACCAGCCAAGTGTTAGCTCTTAGAACCCTCAGTTCCTAAAGCACCTCAAAACTGGGCCCACTCTAAGTAAGAAAACTAAAAATCCATTTTAACCACAGGAAGCCATTCCCAGAGAAAAAACTTTTGGAAAAGCAGTTTTGGGAAGTGACTTTTCTCACTGCTGGCCACAAATAACTTCAAAAGCACCCAGTTCTCAGGGCCCTAAAACACCAGTGGTGAGACTTATCTCTCTGGGCTTCAGGTTCCCAAATCTGGAAAATGATGGTCATAACACAATACTCCCTAATGACCTTACAGGTTATCATGAAGGTCAAAGGAGATAAGAAACATGAAACTTTTCTGAGCAGTATTAGCAGCCACTGCCAGCCCAGGCACTCCACTTCCTAATGCCGGCCACATGCAGGTAGAACCGGGAAGAGGCATCTCTGTATCTAACAGGCTCCCCTGGGCCTGGACCTGTGAAGCTCGGCTCTCCAGCTGCTCCCAGGAGTCAGTTACGAGTGACCTCCTCCCAAGACACAGCCGATCACTTCACTGGGTGTACAACTTGCTGTCCAAACCAGGGCCTTCTTGGGAGTGAATGGAAGCCCCGCTAACCACAGCGCCAGGACACAGGTGCAAGCCAGGGCTGTCCTGGGCATGCCATATGGTCACCCTCACTGTCACCACCCCAGAAGAACATCAAAGGCTAGTGGGAAAAGAAGGACCACAAGCCTCTGTACACCCCCGAAATGGTTCCTCTTCTACAGTGCCCCAAGTTAAAAGTCATCACAACTCCTCTTTAAATGGAGGCAGGCATGTGCAAGTGGGCTTTGTCACAGAGCAGCTTTAGGGGTAAGCTGGGACCGAGAAGGGCGGAGAGGTGAAGGAAATACAAAGGGCTCAGAACTCCCTTTTCTGACTTTAATCTCATCAACTCCAAATCTGCCCATTTTATTGAACACCTGATTAAGGTTTCATTGGTATAAAAAGGTTCCAAGTTGGAAAATCCCTGGTTTAAGGATTTTCTGCAGAAGGCTCCTACTAAATAAACACACGTTCTCTCAGAGAGGCAGTACATCACTGCAATCATGAGAAACCTGGGGAGGCCACACAGGGGACACTGGGGTTCCACCAACTATTTTCCACATTCTAAATATCCAGTAGAGATCGCATATTTACACCAGCCAGGTATAAGGCCGCTCCACAGGACAGAGGCTTTGGCCAAACTTACATCATTAAACACAGTAACCCAGCCATATGCTAATCAGAGCCACTGATTAACCCTTACATATGCCCTCAAATGATGTAAAAGAAGAAACAAGAAACAAAGTAAGCAACGTGGTGTATTTGGAGAATAAAAATCTTTCAAAACGAGGAGTCTGTGACTCCAAGAAGGGGCTAGCAGCTACCAAAGGGGAGGGGTCGGGAAGGGTGGGTGGGGAGGGTGGGAGAAGGGGATTGAGGGGTATTATGATTAGTACACATGGTGTGGGGGATCACGGGGAAGACAGTGTAGCACAGAGAAGACAAATAGTGATTCTGTAGCATCTTATCGCACTGATAGACAGTGACTGCAATGGGGTATGGGGGGACTCAATAATATGGGTGAATGTAGTAACCACAATGTTTTCACGTGAAACCTTCGTAAGAGTGTATATCAGGACACCTCAATAAATAAATAAATAAATAGGAGTCTGTGTGGGACAAATACAGGTCCTCTGCTCTTGAAAACAAAATGTTCAAAAGTCTCTGCATTAGAAGCTCAGCCCATCAGATTAAGGGGAATCTGAGATGCAGCAGCAAACAGAACTGCCCAAGGGGAGTCAGGACCATGAGAGGGGGCTACTATCAGGTGCCAGAGCGCAAAAGGTTGGGAGTACACAGGCCAGCCCAGAGAGATGTTGGGGTCATAAACAGTGTGTGTGTGTACATAGTCACAACAGTTTGGTGTGTGTGCTTATGAAAGAGAGAAGATGTGTGGGAGCATGTGTATTCATGCAATAGTGTGTAACTGTACAGTTGTGAGAATGCATGGGGGGTATGTATGGTCACAAGAGAGAGAGTGTGTGTTTAAGAGTATGGTCATGAGAATGGGGTGCTGTGAGAGTGTGCATGGAGAACACAAGCAGATACGGACACTGGTGAGACTGTAGATGTGTGTGGTCATGAGTATACATCAGAGCTCATGACAGCATGTGGCTGTGGTCATAAGAAAGCATGTGTGAAACAAGTTGGTATTGGCACAAGAACAGACCCATAGACCAATGGAACAGACTAGACAATCCAGATATAAACCCAAGCATATACAGTCAATTAATATATGC
Source organism: Smutsia gigantea (assembly GCA_032199065.1). Taxonomy (NCBI): domain Eukaryota; kingdom Metazoa; phylum Chordata; class Mammalia; order Pholidota; family Manidae; genus Smutsia; species Smutsia gigantea. Next base: position 255,965 of record JAVSCE010012832.1, read on the forward strand.
TAAAAGAGCTATGGACATACAATGGGGAAATGACACCTCTTCAACAGCTTGTGTTGGCACAACTGGACAGCTATATGCAAGAGAATGAAACTGGATTATTGTCTAACCCCATACACAAAAGTAAGCTCAAAATGTATCAAAGACCTGAATGTAAGTCATGAAACCATAAAACTCTTAGAAGAAAACATAGGCAAAAATCTCTTAAATATAAGTATGAGCAACTTTTTCCTGAACACATCTCCTCGGGCAAGGGAAACAAAACCAAAAATGAACAAATGGGACTACATCATGCTAAAAAGCTTCTGTACAGCAAAGGACACCATCAGTAAAACAAAAAGGCATCCTACAGTATGGGAGAATATATTTGTAAATGACATATCCGACAAGGGGTTAACATCCAAAATATATAAAGAACTCACACGCCTCAACACCCAAAGAGCAAATAACCCTATTAAAAAATGGGCAGAGGATATGAACAGACATTTCTCCAAAGAAGAAATTCAGATGGCCAACAGGCACATGAAAAGATGCTCCACATCGCTAATTATCAGGGAAATGCAAATTAAAACCACAATGAGATATCACCTCACACCAGTTAGGATGGTCAACATAGAAAAGACTAGGAAAAACAAATGCTGGTGAGGATGCGGAGAAAGGGGAACCCTCCTACACTACTGGTGGGAATGTAAACTAGTTCAACCATTGTGGAAAACAGTATGGAGGTTCCTCAAAAAACTCAAAATAGAAATACCATTTGACCCAGGAATTCCACTCCTAGGAATTTACCCTAAGAATGCAGGAGCCCAGTTTCTAAAAGACATATGCACCCCTATGTTTATCGCAGCACTATTTATAATAGCCAAGAAATGGAAGCAACCTAAGTGTCCATCAGTAGATGAATGGATAAATAAGATGTGGTACATATATACAATGGAATATTATTGAGCCATAAGAAGAAAACAAATCCTACCATTTGCAACAACATGGATGGAGCTAGAGGGTATTACGCTCAGTGAAATAAGCCAGGTGGAGAAAGACAAGTATCAAATGATTTCACTCATCTGTGGAGTATAAGAACAAAGAAAAAACTGAAGGAACAAAACAGCAGCAGACTCACAGAACCCAAGAATGGACTAACAGTTGCCAAAGAGAAAGGGAGTGGGGAGGATGGTGGGAAGGGAGGGGTAAGGGGAATAAGGGGCATTACAATTAGCATGTATAATGTGGGGGGGTGGCCACGGGGAAGGCAGTGTAGCACAGAGAAGACAAGTAGTGATTCTATAGCATCTTACTACACTGATGGGCAGTGACTGTAATGGGGTATGTGGTGGGGACTTGATAATGGGGGGAATCTAGTAACCACAATGTTGCTCATGTGATTGTATACTAATGATACAAAAAAAACAGTAAGACACACACACATACACACACACAAAAAGAATGCACGTGTGAGAATGAGAATGGATTGTGTGGTCATACAAGGACATGCATCCGGGAGTCATGAAATCATGCATGTTCATAAGAGCATTGAGCACCATGAGAGCATGTGTGCAGGATCATGGTAGCATACTGCGGGTCATGAAAGAAGGTAGTGCATGTCTGGTCTTGCACCTGTGTGAGCATGTGTGCCAGGGAGAGGAGGGAAGGATGGGGATGATAACAGGAATGAAAATTCCAGTTGCTCCAGGTGCTCCACCCAAAACAAGGGCCAAAAATTTGGGGTACTCCACAACTGGCCTAGTGGGAGCTTCAGTCAAGGAACTGGGCCTACACCACCTTTCTACTTAACTACCCATCAGAGCTGACAGCAGGGCCTCTGAAGCATGGGACTCCATGTGCATTAGAGATGTCTGCAGTCACCTGCTGGATCTCTACGGACTGCCACTCCACATGGAACAGCCCAAGCCAAGCTCTTGGCCTGGCTCTATTCCCCAGGCCCTCTGTCCTCAGCATCCCTCCTCAAAACATAGGTGAGTGGTCTTCTGCAACAGTTGCCAAGGCCTCTGCCACCCAGTGCCCACCTCTCCCCAGCCCCTTCCCTGGAACTGCAGGTTGATGCTTGGATCTCTGAAGTCAACACAGGCCACGCCATGCTGTTCCTTCCACACCCCTGACAACCGATCTTTGCTTGATTATCCTTCAGAACAAGGAGCTCACTACTAATTGAGGAAACCCTCATTGTTTTAAGAAAAAGCTTTTTATTACATTGAATGGAAACCTGTCTCCCCTTTGAAATAACAAGTTTCTATCTGAAGACAGTGGCCAGGAAGTCACAGCAGACATGCATTTAATTATGGGCATCAGACTCTGCTGGTGAAGCAAAATAGGCCTCTAAACACAAACCAGCTATTTCATTTGACACTTAACTACAAAATTATATTGTACAGAATACTCTTTTTAAGACCACTGTATACATTATATATTTACAATGTAATATATAAATGTATATTTCTATGTATATGTAAAATATACAAATACCCAATGTATAACATATAATATATACAATGTATATCATATCTGTACATTAACATCATGTTCAGAGTTATAAACCTAAACCCACATACCACGCTTTATGAGAAATTAAGGCATTTTCACTTTACTGCCTACAAAATCTAATTCCCCGACTGAAATGTAACACCACCGTTCTGGCTCCCCAGAGGCTTCTCTACTCCAGGTTAAATATTCCTAGTTGCAAGGAGGCCCTGCTTCACTGAACCCAGGGGATCAGAAGATAGACCTCTCAATTCAATCCAAAAATTACTTATCAAGTAGATTTTCATGAATCCAATACTGAGCAAGGAATTGTTATGGATAAAAAAGGTACGTAAGCTATGATCTCAACTCTCAAGAAGTTCAGTCTACTTGATAGAACAGATACAGTAGCCCCCTTATCCGTGGTTTCAGTTACCTGTGGTCAACTGCAGTCAAGAAGCAGATGATTCTCCTTCTGACCTACTGTTAGAAGGTCAATAGTAGCTTAACACTATGTCACAATGCCTACGTCATGCACCTCACTTCATCTCATCATGTAAGCATTTTATCATCTCACATCATCACAAGAAAGGTGAGTACAGTACAGTGAGAGATTTTGAGAGACCACATTCACATAATATTATAGTATATTATTATAATTATTTTATTTTATTATTAGTTATTGATGTTAATCCCTTACTGTGCCTAATTTATAAATTAAGTCTTATCATAATTTATAAATTAAGTCTTATCATAGGTATGTAGTTCCAGGAAAAAAATCATACTTATAGGACTTGGTACTGTCCTCAATTTCAGGCATCCACTGGGGGGGCGGGGT